>CM034152.1:632381514-632679388 GCA_019776745.2 Taxus chinensis
ATTAAGGTTTAAACGGGTTTCGCACCTCTGTAGTTTCCTCATGAGGCTACGTAGCAGCATCTGATTGGCTGTGGGTAGGTAGGGCGGCGGAAAAAATTAGTAAAATTTTCCCAAAAAATTCTTTTTAACTTAGGCGATATTTTCAAAAAGAAAGGCTTACGGGTCAGCGGAGCGGTGGGGAAATTTGTTCCTTTGGCATTTTTTGCCCAAAAGGGCACTAAGACAAAATTTGGGCCCACGGGTCTGCCAAGGAAAATTGCATTCATTTAAAAGTTGACAATTAGATTATTTTGAGCCAGAAATGAAGTGAAAACTTTAGAAGGCCATAACTTTTGATTGTTAACTCATTTTTAGGAAAACAAATATTTTCTGGAAATCTCTCGACGTCCTCTTTGCACAGCGACCTTAGGAATTTGATTTTGATAAAATTAAAAGGGTTAATTTTGAGAAAACATCTTTCTATCACTTAGAAAGTGAACTGGTATTTTTAACTTATCAATTTGATCAAATTTGTCATTAATTCTTGTTCCACTTGCCAAATAGGCATGGAGGATTTTACTTGGAAGATTTTAGGATAGATTGCGAGGTTAAGTTTACTTTATTGATTTTCATTTGAAATTTATCAATTTTATACATCAAGAAGTCTACAATTTTGCCTTTACCCGATTTGAAAGGTTCTATAAAATTTTCATAACTATTTTGGTATTTTTCGGGTTGTTTCAACCTTACAAATAAAATTTGATATTTCATTTTGTCTTTTTGATGTTGCAGGGTCAGTCTGTGTATTTTGATAAGGGTAAGTGCAGCATATTGGGGGACAAAAAAGGGGTCATAAGTGGATGTCATATAGTAAATAACAACATAATATCAACTTGTAGGGATTATTAGAAATGCATACACTTAAAATTAGAAAAAAAATATCGATATGAATTGTAACATCTAGAATCTAGTTTCTAAACTACTAATTTTTTTTTAAAATAGACATGTTTAACTATATTAAACACTCAAAATTCAATGACTTGGTATTTTTCTTAAAAACGCCTATAAGATTGTAGTCCATTTGCCCACGATTTGGATGATAAAAAATTGATATATATTTTTTTCCTTCGGTGAGAAGTTATATGGCGCTATCTATCTTGGGATAGATTTTATTTTGTATTTTTTTTTTTATAATTTTTTTTTTATAATTTTTTCCATGAAAATGGTCTGAAAACATAAAGAAAATAGAGCACTTTCCATTTTTCCACCATAACTTCATCAAAAAATATTTAAATAAAATCATTTTCTTTTTTAACATGTATATAATTTCACCATGGTATGCATGGTATGAGTTTTATCACATTCTGACAAGTGAAACAAAATTTGTAGTCTTAAACGTAGACAAACATTCATGGGAAAAAGTTTCTTAAAGACCTACTATTAGTAAAAAATTATAAAATGATATTTATCCTATTCTATTCACTTTAAGATCAACATTTCTACAAAGCTAACAGTCTCTCTTATGCGATGGTACCATTTTTATGACATATTTTTGACTTTTCGGCATGGTTCAAGTCCGTAGAAGACTAAATTTGATGTTTTGTTATTTTTGATGTAAAATTCCGGATTTGATGTCCACTTAATTGTCCCCCAACTTGTTGCACTCACCCATAAAACATTTTCCACTTTTGAAAACATCTAACAGAGATCTAATTCAAAAGGATCTACTATTCCATTTATCATCTTCTAAGTATTAGAAATCATTTCGGATTCAATCTAACTCATTAATTTGATTCAAATCAACGTATTCAAATGCCAAATTACATTTTTGATTTTCAACACTTTCTTTTCTAAAGAACAAAGGATTATGGTATTTCTTCAGACGTATTAACTTTTTCATCTTTCCAACATAGATTTCAAATTACATTCAACAAATCAGATTTCCAATGAAAGTAATATCCTTTGAACAAAAGTAACCACTTCTATTTATATAGATCAAATACATCTTTACTTTCATAACTCTTTGTCATTACATTCCTTCTTGCAAAAAAAAATACAAAGTAAATTTCTTTCACATTCAAAATGGATTTTATTTCTAAAACATAGTAACTCTTCAGCACAAAATGTGTATTAATTGTCATCCACATCAAGTGGGGAAATGGTTTACAAAAAAACATTAGTTTCGTAAGGGACTGTCAAAACTTTGTTTTCTTCCTTAATTACAATATACAATAAAAAAGTTTATTCCACATTTATTCAAAAACAGAAAATAGAGTATATCTCTTTCACAAGTTCAATGTACAACTTTCATAGCCCATACAGACCATCTTTAAATCACAGATAATCTACAAGTTCCTAAACTTCAAAGTGGGAAGGGTTGCAATAAGTAATAATCTCAATAAGGAATGTCAAATTATTTTTTCCTGTGCTCCAGAAACAACAACACAAATATCCTCCATTTTTTCTTGTATTTCAATTTTATCACAACAGAATAGGGGGAAACGCAACGCTTTCCACTGAACCAAGACATCCAATGGAAAGGAGAAGTAGTCCTTCTTCATTAGGCCTGCGAGCCCCAACCATATTGCAATTATAAATTCTTTTCAACACATGGCAACAAAAGGCTTCCACAACTCAAAGAGAGATTTCTCATTCAAAACACAATCCTAATCAAAACTGCAATTCACCACCATAGAAAAAAATAACAAACAACACTCAGGCTTCATCATACAAGCCAAAGGAGAAAGAAACTATGGGGGATGTTGGTTATTCCTCCCAAAGGGGAAATAGGTATCACCACCTGAGAACAAACCACCAATATATATATATATATATATATATATATATATATATATATATTTTGAATCCCTAAAATGCCCTTATGCCTCCCCCAAGTACCCCTTATTCCTCACATTTCCTTATGCCTCCCCAACCATGCTTATGGCATACTCATAATGAGTAAAGAAATGTAATCTATTTATTTATAAGGTGGAACCCAAATCCCAACTACCATCCACACTTATACCTCCCCAAAACACTTATGCCTCCCACAAAATGACCCATAGTCTTCTCCTACACCATCCATAGGTACTTTACCCAACCAGACAAAAAATAAAACAACACATTCAAACGTTCAACCATTCACATATGCATATAAATAAAAGGAGAGTATTTCCAAGAGCTAAGCTCTCACCTCTCCATGATGGAGTTTGTTTCAAGTTCCAACCAGCAATATTTCCAATGAAAATTAGCCCAAGATCAACAAAACGTAGGTCTGTAAAAGCCTACAAACTCTTTCCAAAAGCAAGGGCTCCAAACAGCGAAAGAATTCACTGTAAAAGAAGTATCCAAAAGTGAAGCAGCCAGAATAGTGTAACCCCCAAACAATAAAATGAATTCAAATATATAGAGAGGGAAGAGAAGAGGATGAGGTGGATCCAAGTAGAATGCCCCATCACACATCTTCAACTCCAACTCCTAAGTTAACTTCAATCTTCAAAGCAAAATAAATAAGTAGGTGAATAATATGAGAGATTACGTACACACTCCAAAACAAACACACATTCCAAAGGACTGAAATTAAACTATGTAAGAAAAGTCTAATTTAAGCATACAACTTGACTTACAAAAATGCACAATGAAGGCTAGATTTAAACCATCCAACCATAGGTAAGGTTGACATGAAAATTTAAGAGGTATGGGATGAGTTTAACTCGTCCCACAAGCCTCCAAAGTAAGCCTCCAAGGACAAATTTGAATTCCAAAGAAGATGAAGTGTTTTATGTACTCCAAATTTTACTTACATATCTCTTACACGTCACTTACACATTTCTTACACATATCTTACAACATTTAATAAAAGAGTAAACCACTCCAATAATTACTTTCTTATGACCCAAGTGGGTTAATTTATTTTAACAATATGATTACTCACATTACGAAGCACAATTTATTGAAATAAAAATTGAGTGAGCACATCACTTAATAAACACATAGAAACACTAATAAAAAGGAACCAAATAAATAAATACACATAACCCTTGGTCATATTTAAAGGTGATCCCCCCCCCATGGGAATCCCTAACAACAATAAAACATGCACACACACGAACAATACAAGTTTCCATGGTGATCTTTTTGAATTCATCTAGAATTCCAATGCCGTTTAGTCTCCAATCCCTCGATGTTTGTTGTGTTATTTTAACCTATCAAAACACAATACCTCCTTTGGCCTCGTGGCCATATCAGAACATCCAAATGGATATAAATATAGTTTCAAAATTATTTATGTATATATATATATATATATATCTATATATATGAATCACAACAATATCTAGACAATCAACAATATCACTTATAATTTCATAAAAAACTATTTCATCATCAATTTTAATTCAATTTTATAATGGTCTACTCAATATATCCAAATATCATATGTCCTAACATACATCGATAAATATATATAACCATGTCCAACAACATGTCAAATTCTATATAAAATGTCTCTAACAATCATCATGCATCATATGGGAATCAGATTCAATAATAGTCCATGATCTAACATCTAACACCATACTAAATCAAAAATATAATAATGTCCACGATATAGTCAAGCAATATCATGATCAATATCAAAAGTGTCGAAGGGAAGTAGGGCACTACATCCCCCTCCCCTTAGACTCGACTTCATCATTGAATTCACTGGAAGAGAGATAGGAACAAATGCAACAGAAAAAGGATCACTCCCATTATGGGATTGCTTGCTTCAAACAAGTGTGGGTCCACAGAAACCCAAGTTTTGTCCAATGCAATTTAGCAAGAAGAAGGGAGATTGTAAGGAATGAGTTATAAAATTTCTGCATGCAAGGCTATGAATATTTAAATCTAGAGAGTAACTTTACGCTATGAACCAAGATATAACACATAACAATATAACATGTACAGTTCAAAAGATTCTTAAGAATAACGACCAAGTATAGGAATAATAAGGATAATTCCATGAGTTTGATAAATACCACATAGTTCCCAAAGGAATACAACACACTATAGTAACAAAAATTAAGGTTTCTACTAAGGTTAAATTATTGCTTTCATAGTTTTTTGTTTAGACAAGGCTAACAGAATCAACCATGGCCAAAATTTTTGTATGAAAGACATGTTTACTCAAGGTCCCACAATTTTAGGTCACACAAGCTGAGGTTAATTAACAAGGAAGGAAACCTAAATCAACAACACATTTACAATAAAGGAACTATTCAAATGAAGCACTTCCATAACTGGAGAGGGTACAATTAAATTTTCATGATAATACTAAGAAAATTTATGACCACAAGGTTTCTGATAGTTTGATTTTTTTTACACCTTTTTTTTTAAGAATCGAACACATAATACCAACCAAATCTAGAGACGTCAAACATTTACTAAACAACTCAACTAGTAGCTAACATAATAATGCAAGAAGCAACATACACTATAAGATAATGGGATTTATTTATCTTATTTCCTACTCAAGCTCAGAATAACCATAAAGAGAGCACAAGAAACACCAAGGAGCACTCAAGATAGATAGGTAGAAGAACAAGTAATAGAGGGGTCCAACTATAATCCAAGGTGCAATTGTGAAAAAAAGTGAATATCATCATCTTGCACTACCCATCCTAATGGAAAAAGGGGCAACAATAACAAGGTGACATAAGAAAATATGAAGAAAAGAAGACTTCGCAAAGTTATTTTATATCCTTAACATATGTTTCCTTAAAATTACAATAAATTAGGTTTCCAAGGATGAGATAACACACAAGGAGGTTACTTCTTAAATAGAGACAATTCTCAATCCAAAAAACCACAACTTACACTCGTCGAGCTACAGGATGATAAGGGTATGAAGACCCATAACTTCCACAAAGAAAGAAACATACATCTATGAACAAGAAGGTACTAAGAAACTACAACAAAATACTATCAACCAAGTGTTTCACAATTTTGGGTAGGTGACAGAACCATAGGTTCAACAATACATTACACCCAATACACATAAATCTTACTTATTTTATAACTCAACTAATTAAGTCAAACATTTGTAGTTTCATTTGGTAAGAACATTCCTTTATGAGTTTTCTTAATTAAACTTCCTCCTATTATGACATCACAACTTTGTGTTATAAGGACCACTAAGGGGGCATGATATCTCACCATTCTGTAAAGGCAGAAAAGAGAAAAAGTATTTATTTTACTCTTAGGGGAGGTAGATGGATAAATTTTTCCTTTTTTGTTCTTCTACATGTTTTTTTTTTTCTATTAATCTACCAAGGCTAAAGCAAGAACAATTTTCTATTTCTATGTTCCAGTTTATTTGTTAATCTTCAAGGCCAAATCTCCTCAATTATAGTTTTATGATGTTTGGGTGAGTCAACTTTTCAATTCAAAATTTAATGAGAAGGAAGGGTAAACATATCACACTATTAGTTTTTATGGGAAACAACATATCATGTTTTTATTTAATTTTAAGGAAACAAGGGACATTCAACATAACATTGTAGCAAAAACATTATTAATTTTGTAAGAACTAGGAATCTATCAACCAACATGGATCACAACAATATTCCATGGGTTTGACAAATAGTTGCAAGCATCATCAAATATTTCTAGTGGATCTCTACAACTCTCAACATAAGTTACAAGGAAGGCCAATTAACAGAATATAATTACTTTTATTGATATACTAGGGTTTGACAATGTTTGTTTTTTTAGCAAAAAAAAATATTTTACTCAAGATGATAAAACAAGGAAAGTTTTCAAATCTACACCAATATTACCACAGGATACCACCAACCAAGCAATCAACATGACAAGGAAATATTTTAACTATAAGAACACCATATACTCATTAGAAAGCATCAAATGTAAGCATCCAATTAACTATCTCTATCTAACATGGCTTTACGACCAAGAGTTACAGCTTCGTAAAAAATAATCACATTATAAAATACCACCAAGATTAAATCATCAAGGTCTAATTACACTAACATCACTAGTGGCATGATCCAAAGAGTCTCAAAGCATCCATAAGTGTCTCCACATAACCACAAGATTGATAGGTCAACGTGAGCAAAACAAACACACTTAATTAAACAAATTTCTTGAACTGGGCTTAAATCTAATCATAATTACCAAGATGCATACAATCCATAAGTCAATACTTTTTTATAATGAAACACGGAAACCATGATAAAACTTATCATGCCATCGATGAAAAGGTCACTACCCAAAGAACCAATTCTCTACTAACATCTATAGTCAGAAAGAAATCCAATCCTAACATACTAAAAAATCCCATAATTAAACACTTCTACTTCGACAAGGATCAAGCTCTTACTGAACTGTAAGCAGAATCACCACCACCGAGGCGCTAACAGACTGCCAACTAGAATGCACAGCACAACAGAACTTTCTCTCTAGCAAGGTAAAGCAACAAAAATTCACTCTAATATCATAGACACACTCAAGGTTCTATGTGCATCCAACACCAAGGCACAACTTAGAACACCTAAGAAGACATTCAAGACACCCAGGGTGTACCCCCTTATGCAATGAACATGTCACAATACATACAGCGTAGAACCAGCTCATCATTAAGAGATGAAGAAATCACGTAACGTTTAACTAAGTAGCCAAAAATATCAACAAGCTCTGAGTCATCAATAAAAATAAATTCCAAGAAATATTGGAAATCAAGGAGAGTGGCTAAGCATCTGCATTGTAAAGTCTGAAAATTTCTTGCAAAAATATAAATAACTAGAAGAGACTCAGAGCTTCTCAATTCAATCATAAAATAAGATGTTGGTCCTTGATAAAATGACACAAGCTTACGAATGTAAAATACAAAAATTTAACACCACATTCACTTCACATCCATTCATGGCCACCAATAGGGGTACTCTACCTCGTGGTCAGTTCAAAGATGACACATACACATGATTGGGTCATAAATCGACACCCAGACTTAATGTCCACTCTCCCATGTGGGTAACAAAATGAAAAATTGACAACCCAACCATTCTTCCTAACCAATAAAGGAAGGAATCTCTAAACATCTTCTAATTAACTCTTCCCAACCCCCGAACACAAGAACTATTGTCGAACCTATTAGTACCCAAATTTAACCTCCTTCAAAGACCGAGGAACATCATGGATTAGGAAGGATGACTCAGGGGTAGATAGATAATCATGTATGTCATTTTGTATCTGGGGAAGCAATCTATCTGACCTGTTGGCATTCAGGATTTAAAAAGAGTGAGTAGCAGATTAAAAAGAATGTGATCTGATCCTAACTATTTTAGGTTGTGATCTAATCCTAACTATTTTAGGTTGTGCCTTTCAACCAAGGTAAGAGAACCTATTTTGTAACCTCTGTTATATGAAAGGAGATATAACTACCTTTGTTTTGCATGATATTTTATATGAAAGGAGATACCTTGGGGAACCACCTATGATCATGCACACAAGATCTGACTACAAAACGGGTTATCACTTCTAGTTTCATGGAGATGTATCTTAACCACAGGATGGGCTCTATCAAGGTTACTATTAGAAAAATCAATTGGAGACCCTCACTTGGTTCAACCATGTTTAGGTGATGAGGATTCATGTTCACTTGGCATAGCATTTACATGACAAATCATGGGTAGTCCCCAAGCAGAAATTGGTTGTTGTTAAATGCATTACTTTTTGGTCGGAGGTGGGGCGGGGAGAAACGTAGATTCACTAGATCCATAAGGAACCTGTACAGAAATGAAAAGTGAGACTCAACAGAATGGAAGAAGATCATCTGAATACATGTTTCATTCAACTATAATATGTACTTTAATGGTAGAGCACTCTTAATTATCAATCTTTCCCACCAATTCCACCTCTGAGATTCTATCACAATCTGGCCCCTTGCGAGCTTAGTAAAAGCCAACAAATGGAAAATCAATATTTGAGCACGAAAGTTAGACCATTTTAATGGTACACCCAAAGGATGTACAAAAAATCTTTGTCAACAGACTTGAGAGATCAACAGTGACTTCCTTAAATCTGCTTTATGTCTAATCCCAAATGAAAGCTATTCTGGGAATCATGGAGACTTAAAGATGCTTCACTAGAAATGTTACAGAGGATTGAGGCCTATGTTATTTAATAAGACTTTAGACTCACAACAACCATTGCAATAGAAACTTTGAATTTGGGCTGTCCACTTGCATACATTCAAACTTTAAAACCAGACACATTTTGCTCCCAAGACAACACATAAATAACTCGAATTTGGATTAAATGGATCAAAAAGGGAATCCAGTTATCTAGAACAGTTTTAGAGCTTGTTAATGGTTGTACAATTGCAACCACCATGACATGATCTAAATTTTAATATAATAGAGGATATTGCGGCCAAATTTTTCCATTTTAATGGTTTCTCAAAAGAGGTAAGACTTAGTCAAATTTTCCTCTTGGGACATTTTCTTCGATCCTCTAGGAACTCTAAACTGACAACTGTCCAACCATGTGATTGCAGTGAAAAGCCATTTGCTTCCATTTATAGCATTTACAATAGATATTCTTCCTCCTAAAATACAAAATTGTCCATAATTGCGCCTTGAGTGTTCGCTAGGATTATTCATTGATTCTTAGAATCAACATCTGACAAAAAGTCTCCATGTACTCGAGGGTTGGAAGTCATTTCATCAAATTGTAATCCTTAAGGAGGAATTAAACTCCTTGTTTCCTTCAGTAGGTCCACCTCCTTTCCTTTTAAATTTTACAACCACTTCAGCCCCTAATCTATCAAATCATGGCACACCTTGACATGCTCGGGAGAAGAAATTTGATACCTTAAACAATCTGCAGTCTGGGCACGAAAGTCATACTATTTTAATGGCGAAAGACACATTCCAGAATCTTCCCAGCTCAGTGGAAGGTTCCATGATATCATGCTCTGAGAACTTCCTTCTCTGCTTGGCCATGTAAAACATACCAAGTAAATCATGAAAACTGAGCGCAGGCTTCCAGACGTGTCATCTTGGTGCAACTTCAAGATGGTGGGGAAAGCATAGACCCTGATTTAGGGTGAGCTCACCAGCTATCGTCCTGATCTTTTTGCCCCGCCAATTTGGGTCGTCCATGTGGCAGATTAAAACTTTTAGTAAGTCCGAGTCCAGTAGCGGAAGCTTCCTCATGACTTTTTAGCAACCTTTTCAGAAAGGTAATGGACAAAAAATTCCATTTTTCAAATGCACCTCTACACCTCCATGTGGAAACAACCCTGATTTAATGATTTCCATGAATATTATTGGAGTGGAACCATGCTCAAGCCACATTCTACCAAAAGGTTTTACATCTCTTTTTGGATACAAGGAAAATTTTTCCAAATTTTCCTAGCAACTTCGCCCTCAGGAACTGAGCCTGACACGTCGTCCAAATGTGATTGGAGTAGAATCGTGCTCAAATTCTGAGCCTGGGAATTCTATTCTTCTTCAAGGACAGAAAGTTTAGAAATGTTATAAGGCTCAAATACGTTCTTTAGGGATATATCCATTCATTTTCTTCAAGTACTTAGGGAAGAAACGATAAGGAAGACAATAGTTCTTGACTGTGGAGAACATAGAACACATGGGAAAACTTGAGTATCTTAAATGAATAGAGAATGGGAGACCCAAATTAGAGGCCTTTTATAGAGGAACACAGGAAAAAGGAGCAAAACATGGACCCATACATGATCCTCGACCTAGGAACTTACTAAAAATGAACAACAAAGACTCAACCAAGCATCAACACAGGGAAGGAGAAAAATGACAGAGGGCATAAATCAATAAGTTTTCATATGGCACAAATGGGGCGAGACAATTTTGTGCACCAACACTAGGCTTCGACTCAGAGGATGGGCACTCCTTGCGAGTAGACACAAGAACAAAAGTAGACCAAGTGCCAAATATATCCATTGGGTAATGGAGTCATCTTGCAGAGTGGAGAAACAAAGCTTTCTTTAAAAATAGATAGAGAGACCATCTATAAAAACAAGTCACCGAGGACCCAGAACAAGCAAAAACACAAAAGGATAGGAAACAAACGACAAACTATACACTATACAAAAAATTTATGCCTTGATTCAGGGGAATCAATTCAAGAAATGCTTCAAATGCCTACCATTGATAGTAAACTCTAGCAATTCACCATCTAAGTCCTTGAGGAAGAAGGTATGCTCCCCAATTCTGATGTTAATAGAGTAAGGCCCCATCGATAATGACTCATAACTTGCCATGCTTTCCCTTATCCTCATGTCTGCTATCCCATAGTAGCATAAGATCTCCAACATTGAAAGCTCTAAGAGTGACCTTCTTATCAAACTAACTTCTTCAGTTTATCTCTAAATTTTACATGCCTTTGGTGGGATGCCCTCCGTCTCTTCATCAAGCTCAATAATTTGGTTAATGCGAGCATCATTAAGGGCCTACCTCTTGATCTTCTAGTTATTGCATAAACTTATATGAAAATAATTTCATATGAAGAGGCATTGGGGCGTGAGTCCCATATACCAACTCGAATAGAATCTTTCTAGTGGCCCTCTTGATAGGGATCCTATCTTCCCTACACATCAAACTTCAACTGTTCACCCCCACTTTCTCTTGTTCTGCTCCAACGTTCTTTCTGATGATCTTCAACAAATTTTTATTACTGGACTCAACTTGTCCATTTTCTTGGGGATTATAATTGGAAGGCATATTTCAAGTTGATCCCGTACTCTTTGGACATTGCCACCAAAGGTTTAGCTCTGAAGCTCATGGCATTGTGAACTATAATCTCGACTAGTACCCCAAACCTGCAGATGATGTTGTTTAGAACAAAATCCATGACAACTTGCTGTGTTTCCTTCTTGATGGGGATTTCCTCCACCCATTTAGTAAAATAATCCAGTTGCTACAAGAATCCATCTGTATGGCCAGCACTTGAAGGGCCTGAAATTTCACCAATGAAATACATTCCCCATTGCTTGAATGGGGATTCAATTGATACAAGATGCAAAGGAAGGGATCCTGAAGCTTTCAGTCCTTCTAGAGAAATGATTGGCAACTCTCACATCTTCTGACCAACATGGTTGCATATCCTTGAAAAGAGTTGGCCACCAATAACCAGCACGTCATGATCTTGTGTGCTGTGACTCTTGTATCAAAGTGCCCCCCACAAACTCCTCCATGGAGATAAAAAATTATCTTGGGGGCTTCATTCTTTAGTGATGCATATTAAGAGGACTCCCTTTAGGTTCTTCCAAGATAACCCATAATCAATGATGACATATTTTTAGGAAGCCAGCTTAAGGGCTCTCTTCTGGTTCTTACTTAAGTACACAGGGAATTTCAAATGTCTGAGATAAAAGATTACATCTTTATACCACTTAGAATTCATCAACCTGCTCTGAAAAACATCTACCCTTTCTTATTCCACCTCATTTACCTCAATATTTTTTAACTTTCTCTCACCCATAAGCTTAGGCAAGGCCCAAACCTCTCACCAACTTCATGTAGTTTGGATGTCCATATCATATTCTTGCAATTTGTCTCACCCACCTGCATCTTTTGCTTGAGATTTCCATCTCTGATAAGATTTCCTTTACCATGGTGTGGGGAACATAAGCAACCACTTTAGAACTTAGAATGTAAGGTCTAAAAACCTTAGTTTGTTTCACTAAGGAAAATTTCTTCTTGTTTCATAATTGGCCTCTCAGTCCCCTTCACCATCCTTCTACAGCAGGACAAAATCAATAGTGTTCTCTGAAGCAAAAGAGAACATTTGAAAGGGCATCTTATAATCTAGGAGCTTCCAGTACAAGGTACATGCTTGAGTGCCTCTTTAATCCCATTGAACATCTTGGATGGACAACCTCCTCCCATTTTATGACCTGGTCTTTCTTTAGTATGGAAGTGATTGGAATGGCCAGGTTAGCAAAGTTTGATATGAATCTTCTAATGAAGTTCATTTGCCCATAACCACTAGCTCCCAATCAATACTTTGACCAGCAAATTATCCCTTGTTTTGTAGGAATCTTCTGATCTGAGTATCATCATCAAAAACATACCAATGCTTGATATTGTTAGGAACAAAAGGTCTTGTCAATACCTCAACCTCATATTCACAATAAGGGGACATTGTGCAATTATCAAACCGAGACTTTGACACTGCAAGCTTATCTGCTAAGTCATTGAACTTCCTATCATGATGCAGTATGTTAAATGAATTTAACATCTCAATGAAGTCCCAAACTGCATGCTTGTATTGCTTCAATCGCTCATTCTTTGTGCAATAAATGCTTTTGAATTGTTTAACAATTAATTATGAGTCTCATTTGACAATGATGTCCTTGACATCACATCTCCAAGTAATTCTTAAACCCAAAAATAGTGTCTCATACTCATTAATTTTGTTGGTGCATTCAAAGTTGAGTTTGAAGGAAAAAACAATTTTTTCTGACCAAGAGAAAGTAGAACAATACCATCACCATTCCCAAATTTGGAGCAAGATCCATCAAAAAACAGAGTCCAGAGAGAGCCAATTTTTTCAAGGCATTTGTTTCTTCAATCTTGTGATCCTTCCCATCAGAAAATTCCATAAATTTGTCTGCATCAACATTTGTGTACAACACCTCATAGGATGCATTGTTAGGATCCTCAATATTATGTAGCATTTTCTTTTCTCCATACAACCTGACAAGGCTGCCCTCAATTGGAATGGTAGCATAATAAATATCCATTTGGACACTCCCACCAACACTTTTAGCCCATTTTCTTGACAGTAGCAGTCCCCACTTGGTTGGGTAGTCAACAATGACAACATAAAGTTTTAGGTTTTTACCTAGGTAAGCTACAAGATGCACAACTAAACCCTTCATGCATCCCACTACTGGCACTTCTCTAGATTCCATGGTAGTGCACTTCCCATATGTTGTTTTCACTCTTATGTTTATCCCATTTTTGACTTCCAAATTCATGACATTGCATAATGCCCCCGAGTCAACCATGCAGTTGTGTAGCAGTCTGTCTCTAATGATCAAAGTGGTGAAGAATGGATCCAAATTCATTTGAGATTCCACCAAGGATGTCCTCAAATAAACCTCAGGAGGTTAATCTAGCTCCTTTGATGCTGGTGGTGCTTTTGGTTCTTCAATGACAGGTGGGACCTGTCGACACTAAAATTTTCCTCTATAATTTCTATTTCATTAATGTATGTATTAGGAATAGGATGTTGTTAAGTATAATTAGTAGTAGCATCCGATAGAAGATAACGGTGCTGCCAGTACGATGCCATCAATAATGTGGAGTACGGTAACAGTCAAAGTACAATAGGAATGTTGTAAAAAGTAAATATTTGTCGTAAGTGGTCCGGTAATGTTAAAATGTCAAAGTTTGGGGAATTAGAGAAGTAGGGTCTACGTGATTAGGAATTAGAAATATTATATTGGTAATAAGGACAAGGAGTGAGGTGATAAATATTTTGTATATTTTATTTGTAAAAAGTCTAAAAATGTGGAACCCATGTAAAATGATAAGGTTTATCTTATCTTAAAAGATAAGCTTACATGTACATATAAGAGTTAGTTAAGGTACGGAATATGATTCGTCAGAGTGGATTTTTTATCCTATCTTAGAGATAAGATGGATAAGCCTGAAATTTCTATAAATAGAGAGGCCACCCCCCTCATTTAGCATAGAAGGAAGTAGTGAGAAATATTTTAGGAAGTGTGCAAAGGAAGCCATCAGTTTAAAGGTGTGCTGAAGAAGTCATTAAGAGGTGTAATTGTAAAGTTTCTCCCATAGTCTTGGTGAAAGGCAAGTGAAGTCAATAACACTTGAAGTACCTCATGGGTGAGATTTGTAACAATTTCATGTTTAATATTATAATTTACTTTGATATTTCAGATTTTTCATCATTCCATCTTATCATAGTCGATGGTATTCTTGTGTTATGTTGTTGTTTTGTTTCCATATTACATCCACCAAACTAAATGTTGTGCATTAGTAAATAATCATAGCACGAGGAGTTCCCGGTGAAGAATTATCATAGTGCCGGATTGGGTGATGACATTTTGGTTCCGTTGTCGGGACCATTCCTCATTGGTGGATTTTTCTGGAGAGATATTCCCACTTAGTCAAAAATCAATTGGAGGGTAACCTTGTTTTTTACCGTGCATAGTAGTTACCATGGTAAATTCATTTTTACCATGAATAGTAGTTACCATGGTAAAGTCATTTTTGCTGGGAATAGTATTTACCACAGTAAAGTCACTTTTTACCGTGAATAGTATTTACTGCAGTAACTTCACTTTTGAAAGTGAATAGTGTTTATCACAGTAAAGTCAGTTTTTACCGCAGTAAGTCAAGTTTTACCATAGTTTACCGTGGTAATTTCTATTTTACTGTAGAAAGGTGTAAAGTCACTTTCTAGTATAGTGAATCCAATTATTTGTGCACAAAAGTCTTGTTGGTTGTACTTGCTGGGTTGGTATTTCATGGTGGTTACTTTTGAAAATGGGAAAGATTCCTATTTTTTCAGCTCAATCTAATGAAGATGCTTCTTCTTTCATTCAAGATTTTAAACGATCTTGTATTTGTAATGGCCTTATAAGAAGGTAACAATGGACTGAATTTTTTTCCCACCTTTTTGGATGGTTCAATACTTAGGTGGTTTGAAACACTAGGTGATAACTGTGAAAAATACACGGGATTTATTAACTGAAAGTTTTCTTGAAAAATTTGGTGAACAATAGAACTATGAAGATCTCATGATCGATATCACAAAGCTATCCCAAGGAGAGAAGGAGAAGATAAGGGATTATCATGCTCGTGTTCTAGAGTTTAGGAGGAAGCTCGATGCCCAGATCCGGAAGGAAGGATTAACGGATGGGTTGATGAATGGCGTGGATAATCTCCTATGTAAGCACTTCATTCTTGGGATGAAGCCAGAGATCAGACAACGAGTGAAGTATGACCACCCAGCTACCATTGAACAAGAAAAGGACATTGTAAGAAGGCAAGAAGAAAGCATGGAAGAGGAGCCCAAAGAAATTGTTGCTAAAGTAGAGCCCACACCAACACCTTTAGTCCAGAATCCACAACCACTCCCGGTGAGCACAAATATTTCTCCTAGTACATCTACTGAGTATGAAGATCTGCTCAAAAAGATGGGTCAGTTAACTATTAATCTTCTTCAAGGAAAAGAATTTAGTTCTCAGGGAGGAGATAGAGGTCCAAAAAGAAATATTTCTGAAGTTGTATGTTATGGTTGTTATAAAAAGGGTCATTATAAGTATAATTGTCCAGATAGAGCTTCTACATTTGGTAAAGGAGATAATGATAAAGAAAAAACACCTATGAATTCTTTTGATGTAGTAGATAAGAGCAGAAATAATGAAGTAGATGTGTTTGTAACAAAAAGAAAGAAAAAAAAAGATAATCAAGATGGAAATGATCCTAAGAAGATGAAAGGAGAAACTAGTAAGAAACATAGGAGAAGAAAGTTGGGTGGTGCAAGATTTTCTGATTTCACAGGGGCAATGACCATACTTCATCTTGGAAGATCTATCCAAAAGGCCTACAAATATTACATATGGTCAACTCTTGGCTATGTCTTCTGAGAAGAGGCGGGAGTTGCAAAGTGGACTCAATGCTCGAAAAAGGAAGGAGGTTGAGGTCCCTATTTTGGAGGCAGAGGTGGATCCCTATGCTCCACAATCTAAGGTATTATGTAATGGTATTTCAATTCATGATGTCTTAGTTGATGGAGGTGCTGCAGTTAATGTAATGGCCGAGTCTGTAATGAATATGTTGGGTTTAAAAATTGATCGCCCTTCAACACTTATGTTAAGGTCATTAAATAAGGGAAAAACTAAACCAGAAGGTTTAGTTTCAAATGTGGCAATATCTGTTATGGGTGTTGTATGTGTGGTAGACTTTCAGGTGATGAAAAATGGTACTGTTGCGTACCCAATGTTGCTAGGAAGACCTTGGCTAAGGAGAGTTCATGCAAAAAACTACTGGAATGAAGGTTTCATGACACTTGGACGTGGTAGAGAGAGGGTGAAGATAAATGTGATCCCTCGACATCATAAAGCAGAACCTGTGGATTCAAGTGATGAAACTGATGATTGGACATCCTCTGATTACTCTAGTACCAGTGAAGTGGACACTGAAGATGAAGAAAGTGAGGTGGATGTTTCAGTCATGGATATCCTTCCAATCACACCAACTCATGACGCGATAAAATTATTTGAAGAAGAAGTTGATGATCATCTCCAACAAATAAAGATTGGTGATGCTGTGATGGAGAGTGAGAAGGAATCCTACCTCCAGCTCTTTCGAAGGTATATACACATATTCACTTTTGATTACAAGGAACTCCGTTAAGTAAGTTGGGTAGAACATTCTATTGAGCTGGTAGATGGTGCTAAGCCTATAAAGAAAAATACCATATAGAATGAATCCTAATTTTTCCAAGACTGTAAAAGAAGAAATAGATAAGTTGCTTGATGTAGGATTCATATTTTGCTGTGGAGAATTCAGAATGGGTTTCTCCCATTATGATCTCAATAAAAAAGAATGGAAGCTCTGCATTTGTGTTGATTATAGGAAAGCTCAATAAGGCAACTAAGAAGGATCATTACCCTCTTGCATTTTTAGATCAGATCTTGGACGAAGTAGCTGGCCAGGAGTGCTATAGTTTTGCTGATGGATATAGTGGCTACAACCAAGTTCGTTATAGAGAGAGAAAGATCAGCTCAATACCACGTTCACCACTCCTTGGGGAATGTTTGCTTATAGAGTTATGCCTTTTGGGTTATGTAATTGCTCCAACAACATTTCTAGCATTTTGATGAATAGGGTGTTCGAACCCTACATTGGGACCTTCATCAGAGTATTTCTGGATGATTTTTACATCTATGGGAGCAAGTTGGACCACCTACACTAGATGGAGACAACATTTCAAAGGTTAGATGAAGCACAAGCCTCACTAAACCCTAAAAAGTGTGTCTTTGGATGTTCTAAAGGCGTTTTGTGTTAGGGCAATGTGGTATCCAAAGATGGTATTGGTACTGATCCTGATAAAGTTTCAAAAATCAAAGATTTACCATTTCCTATGAATAGAAGTAAGTTGAGATCATTTTTAGGCCATGTGGGGTTACCATAGAAAGGTTCATCAAGAATTTCTCAAAGATTGCACAACCACTAAACCCAGTTCTTGAAGAAGGATGTTACTT
Source organism: Taxus chinensis (assembly GCA_019776745.2). NCBI lineage: Eukaryota > Viridiplantae > Streptophyta > Pinopsida > Cupressales > Taxaceae > Taxus > Taxus chinensis. Next base: position 632,399,774 of record CM034152.1, read on the forward strand.
ATGAACCAAGAAATAAGGCACATGAAGCTTTTGGACAACTGAAGGAAGCCCTGGTGTCTTCACCTGTTTTGAAGAATCCAGATTGGAGCAAGCCATTCATTGAGTACAACCTGATGCCTCAGATGTAGCACTAGGAAGTACTTTGAGCCAAAAGGATGAAAATGGGAATGAACATCCAATTTACTTTGGGAGAAGACAAATGAGTAGTGCTGAGGTAACTTATACTGTAACTGAAAAAGAGGCTCTGGCTATCATTTTTTCTATAAAGAAGTTAGAAATTACTTGCTAGGAAAAAATTTCTAGTTGTAATAGATCATCAGGCCTCTAAAATATATTGTAAATAAGCCTAACCCATCAGGGAGGATAGCAAGATGGATAATTTTGCTACAAGAATTTGAATTAGATATTATAGATAGGGCCAGGAAAGAAGCATGTCAATGCAGATGCACTCTCTCGAGCCTATGATGGTTTAGGATCATCTTGTGATGATGATGATTTCCCCGATGCTAGCATTGTTATCCCTTGACATAATCCCCAGTGAATACATAGATATTTGGAATTATTTTAATGAATTCAAGTTTCCTGATGGTGCCAATGCAAAGACTAAGAGAAAAATTACTCAAGTCAGTCGTCCATATTGTATTATGCATGGAGTATTATTTAGAATAGGACCTGATGGATAGTACAAGAGGGCAGTTGGATGTGATCAAGGGAAGGAATTACTAGAAGAATTCCACAATGGTACATGTGGAGGGCACTTCTCTGGACAACTTACAGCAAGAAGGATCTTGGATGCAGGTTATCACTAGCCCACTTTTTTAAAGATTGTTATAATTATTGTAAGACATGTGATATTTGTCAAACACATGGTAACCGTAAGACTTCATCAGCTCCATTATGTCCTATTATTCCACTTGGTCCATTTGAAAAGTGGGGAATAGACATTGTAGGTCCACTTCCAACTACCTCATGCCAAAATAAGTATATTTGTAGTTGCCACAGATTATTTAACCAAGTGGGTTGAAGCTAGGCCATTGAAAATAGCTTCCATGGATGAAGTGGCAAGGTTCATGTATGAACGCATTGTCACCAGATTTGGTTGCCCATTAGAAATTGTAACAGATCAAGGAAGCACTTCATTAATGAGGTGGTAGAAGCCTAGTCAATAAGTTTTCTATTAAGCACAGGAAGGCAACAACATACAAGCCAAGCACAAATGGACAGGTGGAATGAATTTTTTTTGTGTTGTGTCAAAATTCTAGCAAAAGATGCAGCCTTGTAGGTACATAAGTGGGATAAAAGGCTTCATGCATCATTGTAGGCATATAGGGAAACATCAAAGTCAGCAACAAGATACTCTCCATTTCAGTTGGCCTATGGCATTGATCTAATACTTCCTATTGAGTTTGATATTCCCACTGTGAGAGTTATGAAAAATGAAAGGATGGATGAAAGTGATTCAGTAAAAGAAAGGTTGGTACATCTTCATTTGCTAGAGGAAATGAGGGAAATAACTAAGGATACAAGCTATAAGAAGAAAATGAAGCAGAAGGAATACTTTGATCAAAAGATCCAGTGGACTCCATTTCATGTGAATGACTTGGTTCTAGCATATGATTCTCAGATACAAAAAAAGAAGACAGAGAAAATTTTCTTCCAAAATGGATGGGGCCCCTACAAAATAGCAGCTGTGCATGAAAATGGTACATACCGACTGGAGGAATTAGATGGCACTACCATTACGAAATGGGTCAACCACGACAAGTTGAAGATTTTCCAAGCACCAGAATAGTCTACTCCTGAGGACGAAGTAGAAGCTAGGAAGGGGTAAGATGTCGACACTAAAATTTTCCTCCATAATTTCTATTTCATTAATGTATGTATTAGAAATAGGATGTTGTTAAGTATAATTAGTAGTAGCGTCTGATAGAAGATAATGGCACCGTGCCAGTATGGCGCCGCCAAAAAATGTGGAGTACGGTAATAGTCAAAGTACAATAGGAATGTTGTAAAAAGTAAATATTTGTCGTAAGCGGTCCGGTAATGTTAGAATGTCAAAGTTTTGGGTAATTAGAGAAGTAGGGTCTACATGATTAGGAATTAGAAATATTATATTGGTAATAAGGACAAGGAGTGAGGTCATAAATATTTTGTGTATTTTATTTGTAAAAAGTCTAAAAATGTGGAACCCATGTGAAATGATAAGGGTTTATCTTATCTTAAGAGATAAGCTTACATGTACAGATAAGAGTTAAGGTACGAAATATGATTCGTCAGAGTGGATATTCTTATCCTATCTTAGAGATAAGATGGATAAGCCTGGAAGTTCTATAAATAGAGAGGCCACCCCCCCCTCATTTAGCATAGAAGGAAGTAGTGAGAAATATTGTAGGAAGTGTGCAAAGGAAGCCATCGGTTTAAAGGTGTGCTGAAGAAGCCATTAAGAGGTGTAATTGTAAAGTTTCTCCCATAGTCTTGGTGAAAGGCAAGTGAAGTCAATAACACTTGAAGTACCTCATGGGTGAGATTGTTACAATTTCATGTTAAATATTATAATTTACTTTGATATTTCAGATTTTTTCATCATCCCATCTTATCATAGTCGATGGTATTCTTGTGCTATGTTGTTTTTTTTGTTTCCAAATTACATCCACCAATCTAAAGGCTGTGCATTAGTAAATAATCATAGCACGAGGAGTTCCCGGTGAAGAATTATCATAGTGCCGGATTGGTGATGACAGACCTCGCTGAAACAAATCCTTACTTTGAACACTTATCTGCCTAATGTCATCAGTTTTGAGCCTACACATTTTGAGTCTCGTAGATAATGGCCAACCACAATCATGCGGCCATGGACATGTTCCAAAATGATGAAACCATCGAATAATTCCTTGTGAACTCAGTGACCAAATCCCTAATTTTGACCATAGAAAATTATTTTAAATCAATCCAAATGAATCAACCTCTTTTGGAGAAGAGATATACTATTCAAATCCTTCACCCTCGAAAAATTTGGATCAGATAGTGCAAACAGAGGATTTTCACATAGTCAAAACATCACCGCCACCCTATCCAACAAACAAGCCAACAAAAATTACCAACATTACACACCAAAAATATAGGTGGTACCAACTCACTTCAAACACCCAACACTAATGACCTACATCAACCATAGGGCATCGTTCTCCGAAAAGGATATGATCTAAAATGCTTGTATAAGAAACAAAAGACATAAACATTGACATCACCGAACAACCAAAAAATTTTTAGCAACTTGGCATTAGTCTTTCTGACCAAGAATGCATGGAATTCACAACACTCACTTATTGAATTCCAAGATATATTTACATGGATATATAAGGAGCATGTCAGGCCTGGACCCATCTCTTGTAGGCCACCATTTTGTGGTACATCTGGATGCAAAACCTGTAAAGAAAAAACTACGCAAAATGCATCCCCAAGTTCCATTTCTTATCAAAGTCGAACTCAAGAAACTCTTGGAAAGCTGACTTTATCAAACATATTTATTATTCAACATGGATATCTAACCTATCTTCCCATCACCAAGATGGGATTCCTCCATTATAATTTTTTATCATTAAATGACTTTCCCTTAAATATTCAAATGATTGTTCAATTATTGGGCCATGAAATTCAAAAGCTCTGGTACATTATCTACTTCTGAAGTATCAAGAGATAGGAAGAATATGTACTCTATGAATGTAGTCCCAAAGGGTGGTAGCAGTTCTAGACACTTATCACCTCAGTTGAGTTTTCCCCTTGCTGTGAGCTAGTGGAACAACCATATCATGCAAACATCATCATCATTATCATTATCAGATCCTTCTTCTTCCTGCTGATCTTCTTCACAAGGAGCATGGGCATGAAAACATTTTCACACCAATCAATGACATCTGTCTCTTCAACAACAACAACTCTACCAGCTAAAGGATCAGGTATACCATTCTGTTATCCCTTGCTTGAGGATTGTCTATTTCCAAATCCAATTGAACTCCTTACCTCTATCATCAAATCTTTGATGATTTTGTAAATTTATCTTGGCCTTGCTTCTTGTGTTGACCTTGTGAGCTCTTCCCAATTCCTTTCTCATCTCGGGCTATCTTGTAGGAGATCTTCTTTGACAGCCCCTGCCAAAGTCTTCACAACTTCTTCCAAATCAGTAGCCTTGCTTGTCTTGGGATTTTTTTGGGTTAACCAGACTTCACACCTTCCCTCTTTAGAGGCTTTCCAATTGCCTTAATATTATTCTCTATTTGCAAAGCCATGGTGAAGGCCTGCCTCAAATTTGTGGGATTTTTTGTCTCTTAAAATAATATGCATCCTTTTTATCAAATGCATCAGTATATTTGATCAAGCATGACTCATCACAAGGCCTTATCCCTGAAAGGAAATCTCCTCAAGGTCTTATTAAATATTGTGTTGAAATCATGTACTGACTCATTAGGATTCTTCTTGATGTTTTCAAACTCTGTCAAAAGAAACCTAGGGTCAGTTCTATCACCATACTGCAATCTAAATGCATTGTTCATCTCAGTTACAAGAATCAATAGAGTTATCTGGGAATGCTATTTATACCAGTCCCTAGCATCCTCTTCCAGAGGTATGGATAAATAATTTGATGTATACATATTCATGTTCAATCTCAAAATATTCCATCATATTGATAAAAAATATTTAGATTTTGATCATCCAGTAATAGAATTATTTCCTTGGAACTTTGGCATTTTGTTCCTTACATCTTGAGGCACTGCATTTGGGTAACCAACCATTCCCACAAAATTTATAGGTCCAAAGGTGTTTACAACAAATGGAGGTCTGGGTTGAGCCATTTTTATTCGAGGAGGTGATCCTGGAGGGGTGAAAAATTAATGGGGGGTAGAGGGTCCTTGGAACACAGGAGTATAATTTTCAAAATGGATATCCCCCAAAGGCCTTGTTTCTTGGAAATCCCTATAAACCTCAGAAAATACATAGGAGCAGAGTGTGAAGAAAACCTTTCAAAATCAAATGAAGGTCCCTCTCCAGCTGGAGAGTTCAATTCCACAAAGAGGCTACCTTATTTAGAGTCACTTGAATGGTAGTCTTCAATGATAGGCATGATTACTTTCATCAATGGAGATCCCTCTTCTTGTCTGCTGATCTCCAACAGCTCTCCAGGATTTTCTTCCTTCTGATTTTACTTTTCCTAGCTCTAGAAACAATGTCCTAGCAGGGTCCCCTAGCAAAGAAATATCTTCTTCCTTCCAACTTTGCAAATATTAGTAACAAATCTGATTTTGACAGAGTTTATAGACAATGGTACTTATTAAGAATCAAATCAATAGGGAGTCACCACTAAGGATTTCCACCTTAGTTGTGCAAATGCACTAAATATGATCTTGTCAAATGTCTATCAATACTAGAAACTGGAAATGGAAATACTCTGACCTTTCTTTACCAAGATTTATCAAATAAATACCTAGTACACTAGGATGTGAAAACTGAAAGAACTACACATAGCACTGTGGAACACACAAGAATTGTTTTTACCAGGGTTTGAAAATGAACTACAATCACAATGTCCCTGAGCAACAATGCCATTTAAGCATGATGTTGTTGATGGGCTAAATAGATTATGGACTGGTAGTGAATCAACAAATCAATCTTTGAATGCAAATTATTTCCAGGAATTCAACAAAGTCCTCAACAATGGTGCCAGATTTATGTTAGTACCCAAATTTAACCTCCTTCAAAGGCTGTCAGAAGCATCATGGATTAGGACATGACACTCAGAGGTAGATAGAAAATTATGTATGTCATTTTATAGCCAAGGAAGTAATCTAGACTACCTTGTTGGCACTCAGGCTCTGAAGGGAGTGGGTAGCACCATTAAAAAGGATGTGATCTGATCCTAACTATTTTAGGTTATGTCCATTCAACCAAGGTAAGATTAAACCTATTTTGTAACCTCTGTTTTTTGAAACAGATGATACATGTATCTTTCTTTTACATAAATTTTATAGAGAGGGCCTTGAGGATAAGTATGATCAACATGACAAGATATGACTCTCACAAGTTGTCACTTCCAAATCATGGAGATACTTTCACAACAAGGAAAATGTTATTAAAGAAATTTGAGACCCTACTTGCTTCTGCATGTTTTGGTGAACAAAGATTATGCGTAGTTGGCATACACAAATGAAAAAACAAGGGGTAGTTATGGGTAGGATTGGTTGTTGTTAAATGAAATTTTTGGTGGGAGGTTGGGCAGGGTGAAAAATAGATTCAACTAGATCCTTTAGGAACCTTACAAAATGGAAAGTCAGATCAACATAGAATACCACAAAATAATTAAAATGTTTCTTTAAGACTAGAATATGTGCTTCAATGGAGGCCCATATTATCACTCTTTCACACAATCTCTAAGATTATATCACAGAAGGCTTGAGTTAGAAATCCCAACAAACCATCAAGATTTTTAGTCAAATCATGCCTAAGGTACACCCAAAGGCTTACAGACAATCTCTATCAACAGATGAGAGAAAAGTGATTTTAAATAATTTATTCCAATCCCAAATGAAGGCTCTTCTAAGAAATGGAATTACATATGCCATCTAACACTATCAACAGGATTGAGGTCTTGTGTGATTGAATCAGAGTTTAATTCAAGACTACAATAGAAACAAGAAAAACTACTTGCATAAATTCAGGGATAAAACCAACACATTTTGCTCGAGACAACACAGAAATAACTCAGATTTGATTAAGTCTATTAGTAGGGGAAAGTCTTGTTAGTGCAAAATCACAGCACCCCTGGACACAGATCAGGCTTCTAGGTTGATCACTCAGGCATCCAGTGTGATTGCACAACATGGAAACCTCTCTCCAAGTGTGGTACTTGTGGAACCGAGAGAGGAATCTCCAGAGAAGGTTGGTTCCTACTCCTAAACTACCTGCCACAAGCTATTCCAGTGCAGGAAAGCTAATCTAATCGTAATCTAACCATGCCAAGGAGACAGAGAGAGAGAGAGAAGGGAAAAACATCAAAATCCTACCCTAAAATGGTGATACACCAGAGAAGGAGAATGTTTTACAGCTATCAGAACTGCCATGGGACAAAGAGAGGTGAGCAATGGGAAGGATGGACAGACGCATCACAGGCCCAAGGATAGATTTCACACAGAAAATGTCTTAAAACTCCATGAACACAGCTCCAAACCTACAATGAACATTCAAATGTGCACAAATACCTGCAATGAAGAGAGGTAAGAAGAGAACAAACAAAAATGAGCAAGGATGGATAGATGCATCACAAAACATGTTTTGTTGCTCCAGAAGTTTGCACAGAACATCATTCCATTAGTAAAAGGCAAAAAATTCCATTACAGAGCAAGGGAGGAGGTTTGAACTCCATTTTCAACCCTAGAGAAGAAAAGAAGGGAGGGTCAGAGCAGAAAAGAATGAGCCACTACTTATTTTCAAAATGAGCAAAATCTGGCTTTTTACATTGCATGGGTCAAGCCTAGGGGACAAAAACGTAGGAAAACGTGCCAGCCCATTCCTCATTGAATGCCAGGTGCATTAAAACGGCATGGGATACCTTACCAACCCATGCCCTGTCATTACCTTGACCTGATTATGGAGGAGAATGCAACCCATTCTGCATTAATTTGGCCACTGAAATGTCACTTCTGGCCGTGCTGAAGAAGACTGCGACCCATGTGCATTAATCTGGTTATTCAACACGTTGCTTCTGGCCATCACCGCACGCCAGAGAAGTTTCTCGAATTTTCTCTCTTTAGACTACACCAAAACTCTAGATTGAGCCCTAGAATCATGTAGATGAATTTCAACAGCTTTCCGTTGATATAAAGAACGTGTAAATCTGAGCTCTGGATCGAAAGTTATGGTGATCTGAAGATTTAGGGCACAAAACAGGTGGAAAACGTGATTTTGAAATCTTTCCCGTGCTCTGCCACCTGGATGACACATGGCACGCTGCTGATTGGACTGAGAAATTCTCTCTCCTCTACCTTTTGTGGGCTTTCCTTTTGAAATTTGCATGTGGGCCCCTTAAACTTGGTCATGTGGCGCTATTTCATTGGTTCGGGTCAGTGACCCTCGAAACCTCACCCTTTGACTTTTGGACTACCTCTCCTTGCGACACGTGTCGTGATCTGGTTTGTTCTCAGCCCTTTCGGATCCTTTCGCGCCCTTCGCATCCATTTCATCCCACTTGTCCCACTTTGTTTCAGACTGCTCCTTATGCTCATTTCGGCGCGATCTGGCCGGTTCGTGTCTTTTTGTCCCACTTGTCCCACTTTGTTTCCGACTGTTTGTGCTCATTTCGGCTGAACCGGCCGGTTCGCGTCTTTTCGTCCCACTTTGTTTCGGGCTGTTTGTGCTCATTTCGGCCAATCCGGCCGGTTTGGGTCCTTCGCGTACTCTTGTCTCGAACTATCCCACTCAGCAGTTAGTCGATTTTTCTTCCTCTTTTGGCCGGATCAGCATTCTCGCGCCCGCTGCGTACTTCTGGCCCAGATTGTCCCCTTAATGCTTATTTGGGCCGCCTGGAGGATTTTCAGCTGATCCGCGTCTTTATGTCCCGGATGTCCCAAATGCTTTTGGGCTGCCTGGAGGACTTTTCGGCTGATCCGCACCTTCCGCGTACATTTGTTCCAATTGTCCCAAAGGCAACCTTGAGCAGGACTTAGCCAATTTTCACGATTTTTTCTGGCCCGAGCTTATTTTCTGCAACTTTTCACATTTTCTCAGAGCTTGCTCCTTCCTTCTTGGACTAGGGGAGTTAGAAAAATATTTGAGAGAACCTCAAAAACACGATGTTTTCTCTGAATCAATCAATGTGCCTGGGACCTGAATATTCTGATGCATGTTATCAAAATTACCCTGGGGGGTGAAATTTTGGATAACAATTTGGCGACTCAGTGGGGTCATCTGCCTGCTAGATGAAATGACTAGTAGCCTGAAGCAATCCATTTGCGCATGGAGTCATAAGCAAGCCTGAAAACTGATTTGAACTATGAAAAATCTTCCCTCTGAGCCACTTGGAAACCCACCGGACATGGAGTTATTCTCACCAAAAGGCCACTAAAATGAACTGTGCAAGAGCAAAACCAGCAACACCAAAAACTATGTACAAAACTGAAAATCATACATGCCCCAAATGGAACATGCAAAGTGTGCACAAGAACTTCTTCTGCTAAAAGCAAACCTAGCTACTCTACTCTAACTGGAAGCAAAGGCAAGCTAAACAAACCCTACAACTGGTTGTGAGAAATAGCTTCCTTTCTTCAAAATTGGCAGCCATGCAATTGATTTGGCACTGATCATGGCTATTTGGATGGATGGAAAATCCAACAAGAAGCTGGTCTTCTATCCAAATCATCAAGGTATCAACTAAAAAATCCAATACCTCTTTTAGTTGCTCTCCATTTGGATTGGAGAGGTATGACAGCTGATCCTTGGTACTTTGTAGCTCATCCTCATGCTCAGAAGCAAGCATGACTGGTTGTGGCTTCTCCTTTGGATCCAATGAAGCCAAATACCTGATTGGGAAAGGTCTGATCAGTTTGATATGCCGATAGCTCTGATTTTCAACTCCAAGAATGGAGTCTTCTTGTAGACCCTCTTGAATGGATGATGTGGAAGAAATGGTGGAATCCTTCTGTCCTTTCTCTTCCTCCAATGAAGAACAGGGAAGATTAGAATCTTCCAATTTTGATCAAAGGGCTGTATAAAGATGCAGGCTGCTGCAAATATAAAGTGCTCCTTATGGCAAGAGGCTCTTGTGTTGGAAGTGGATGAGAAAGAGGAGAATGGTGAATGAATGAAATGAAAACCAAACCGGCTCTCCTCCATCAAACTAGCCTCCAAATCTGCTACCATTTTACTCTCTTTTTGAAAAAAAGGGAAAATTTTCAAAAATTTCGGTCTAGCTCGCAATCACCACCCTCAGGAAAACGAGCTGACACATGTTCAGAGAAAATGTGTTGGAGTGGGACCACGCCTTCCTTTTCTTATGACCATTGAATTTTTTTGGAAGAAATTTTGAAAAGGTTCTTTCACTGAGTAACCCGCACTACTACCCGCTTGATTCATCGAGGAAAAAACATTGACATATTTCCCTCATTGGGTTTGTAGGTCATTTGAAAATTTAATTGATTTTGAAGATGTAAACTCAAGCTACATGTTCTGGATCTATAATGGCTCCACCTCCCAAGACAAATTGTTTGACATTCTGACAAACTAGTTGCCACATGTCCCATGGAATTACAATACCTTGAGACAGTCCCTAACCTCGTTTAGACCTTGAATAAGCACGGGCCTCAAAATAGAACTAAGGCGCATCCTGTTCCAGACATTGGAGAAGCCTGTTTAATTTACCTTGAAGCTCACGTAGAAGGTGCCGGACCTTTAATTTGCTAAGGTTCCATGTGTCATGACTTGAAGGTAGTATCCTTTGGCACTTCCTAGAATCTCTAATTAAATGCATCAAAGTGAAGTTGAGGCACCTCCAACCCAAGTCATCTAGAGAAAAAACTTCAAGAATGGTAGCCCAAAGCTTTGGAAACCATTAAATGAGTCTGTGATGCTCACCATCAGAGTCTCCTAGCGGATTTCCACCAGTAACATTTCCTCCTACGTACAAATCGCTTTTTTCTCTAATCTGCCAGTACTGCGAATGCTTCAACGAATTCCTCTCAGTTCTACTTTTCCAAGGAAAACCATTTACTAGGATATTCAAATTAGTGTGGTTCCTGCATGGGGGGAACAAAAATTGAGTAAACAACATTTCCATTGAATTTCGAATAATGTTTGGAATACGGCAATACTTTTTCAACCCTGAAAATGGTGCCAAATTCCCTAGAGTAATACAAAAGATTTCCAAATTTGACCGAGTAGGAATGCCACGCAAATTGCTTTATTAAAATACAGAAGAAAGAAAAAAACCATTTGATCCTTAGGAAGAAATTTATATCATAGGGGTAGAAGAGTTTCGAGAATGTTGAGTGGCCATGGTTCAAATAATTTCTTCAAGGATAATTGGAACTCATAGAACTTGGTGTAGTTATTGCAAGTACATTAGGGCAGGATAGAAATGATCAAGGAAGACAAAAATCCTGGACCGTGGAAGTTTAAAACACCTGGGGAAAAATTTTTTACTTGAAAACAGACGGCGGGACAAGTAATTACATTCTCTTAAGATAAGTACACCCAGGGGAGGTCCCAATTAAAATGGCCACAAGTGAAATTCAACTAGGCACAACCGTTTGGAAGGAGGAAAAAGACAAAGGTCGTAAATCAGGAGTTAGGCTTTCAATATGTGCACCAATCGGAATGCATGAGACTATTTTGAGCACCAATCAAAATGTTCGGAACAGATTCAAACATATAGTTTATCCTTCCAAAAATCCAAATAGTGAAATGGTCTCAAACTGGCTGCATCTTAATGCACTTCATATAATGTTCTAAAATGTCAAGATTTAGGACTTGTAACAAAAAACACATTTTCAAAGGAACCAAGTTGTCCTTACTCACTATTACAATCTTTAACAAAAATCATTTAATGTTAACCTTTTCAAGTTGTCGGGTTTAATTTTAATCCCATAAGTTACAAACAACCCAACACAACAAAATTATTATTTTATGGGTGTAACCTTATTTAATTCACGTTGGCCATCGTTCAAATGATACGGAAATATGTAATATTTTACATTCGCAATGAAAAAAAGATGCTATTTCTTGGAAAGATTTCACAAACAAGTTGATTTTTTTTAGATTCAAAAAGTGTGACTAGGTTTAGAATTGGAATAACACATTTTTAAATGTGAAGTTTTCTCAGTGTGCCCAAGGTCCAAGCTTGGAATTTTCCATGGCTCTATAAAAAAAGTGATAAAACTGCCGAGTATTTAAAATCTCCCACTTGAGACCCATGAACTTAAATTGCGACTATCTTTAATTATTTAACAATATGGAATAATTTGTTTTAAAGGTTAGTTAACTTAGAAAGTTTTTCTATATTGATCTTTTTCAAACAAAGATAACTTTATCCATACAATATCAACTAATAATTTTTTATCTTAGAAAAAATCTTATATGAACAACTTATGAAATGGGGCAATGTCAAAGATAAAGCATTTCCATTCAAAGATGAACTAGTATTTCTCACTTTCTCAAAAGCGGGGTGCAATCCAAAAGAACAAATAATAGGGAATAATTTAAGATGGAAACTATGACGGAATGCCAGGAAGAATGCAAGATAAGAGATGCGCATAATATATAACATAGTCTTAAATTTAGATCTAAAATGGGTTAAGAATTTTGCAGGGTACTCAATTGAGAAGAGCGTAGATATTGTATAAGGTCCCTATTGTAACACCATAGGGTTCATAGGGCAATTGATGACAGTAGACATGGAACTTCCCTTGTGGTGGAAGCACAATTTGTACATATTAACTTAAATTGTATATTTTCCGAAAGGTGGTAAGAATTAAGTATAGAGGTTAAATTGAAAACATTTGCCGACGGCTATTGGTGAGGTTTCATATATTCGGGCGTGTATCAATATTACAAGGTTTAAATGTATACTAATTGAAGGGGGGGGGGTATGGGTGGGTTATGGGTTTGGGGGGATGAAATTGACCCTACCTCATCATGGGGGTATCATGGGGGGGGGGTGGGGGGGGATTTGGGGGGGGGGGGGGGGGGGGGGGGGGGGGGGGGGGGGGGGGGGGGGGGGGGGGGGGGGGGGGGGGGGGGGGGGGGGGGGGGGGGGGGGGGGGGGGGGGGGGGGGGGGGGGGGGGGGGTGGGGGGGGGGGGGGGGGGGGGGGGGGGGGGGGGGGTGGGGGGGGGGGTGGGGTAGAATTTGCTTCATACCTCTATGAAAGGTTTGAGTACCCCCTTTCTATAAATTGGGTTTAGGCAGTGGGGGGGGGCGGGGGGGGGGGAAGGGGGCAAAGCGGCCAATGTGGGCTCTCCTGCCTTCTTATTTGAACCTGGGTGGTGGTTGGGGGGTAAATTATGGAATTAAACTGGTGTTGCACATGGTGTGGTCAAGGGGGGGGGTAAGCAATAATGGGGATTTTCAAAATTGTGGCATGTCTTGGTCAATATGGGGGGAGATCATTTAGTGATCGTGAGGGGGGGGGGGGGGATGCTTTTGGTGGGGTGGGGCGTCTAGTGGGGGGAGGGGGTTGGGGGTTAGAGGGGGTGGGGGTTCCTTCAAATGTGGGGGGGGGGGGGGGGGGGTGGGGGGGGTGGGGGGGGGGGGGGGGTGTAGGGGGGGGGGGGGGTGGGGGGGTGGGGGTGGGGGGGGGGTTATCTTGGGCAGCAAAGGGGGCTGCTAAAAAGTCCCATATGGATCCTTGAATTTGTTGAAAAGTCCTTGGTTTAGCTGAGGGGGAGAATTTGGGGGGAGGGGGGGGTGTTATCACAAGGCCTCAGTCCTCAAATAATGTTTTATTGATTGGTGACCTGAGTTCTTTCAGGTTGTTTTACATTCTTTATGAATTATATGACCTTCACAAGTATTATGCAAAATCGGTCTATAGTTTGGAGGTTAAGCCAATGGAGGCCATATACCCACTATTTTGTATGGGACCGAGAACATCTACTTTCTTCCTAGGGGCCTCTTTTACCTTACCTAAATTCTCACCTCAGTAGCTACAGTATTTCAACTGGCAACTTACAATTTATTTCAATTGTGTTACAAAGTGGTTACAACTAGATTTCTCTACGATATTCAATCGTGTGCAGGGGGCTACCATATCCATTGATTAGGTGTTGTACACTACTGACCGCTCAGGGGAAAAGCAGTAAATGGGAAAGAGGTTAGGCTTAGAAAACGGGAATTTGTACAGCCCCAAGGTGATGAAAGCTAATGATGGTGTTTAGGGTGGCATATAAAAAAGACAGTTGAAACTTGCCATTTTAGGGACTTGAGGGATGGTCCCATGTAGCTACATCCATTGTTTCATCACATCGGGCTGTTGGTGCTCATTGAACTGATTTACATGTATACATCACATGGGGATACTTTTATTTATAGTCCAGAACGAAATTTCATCTAGGTGTTGAAAAACAATTGATCTAGATAATTTTATAGGAAACATTGGTAGGGGAAGTATGGATGAGATATAATTCAGGGTAATCAATTTCCAAAACTATGTCATAGGTCTCTTACATTAGATTAGATTTAGTATTCAGGAGGGGGACTTCAACAAGGTAATTGATTCTAACTAGATTAATAGGTAAGAAGTATGCTTAACATAATGCTTTAAGGACTCATTTTCAAACCATTTCCAAGCAGATAGCCAGGCTCGAATAATTTAACAAGTGAGTTTCTAATGTTCGATTCTCCAATAGAGCTTTATCTTGAGCTATATTGAAATTTCGATATATTAATATTTTGCAATGTTTTAAGGTGTATAATTAGATTTTGAACTTGCTTTCTTTTATCCCCCCCCCCCCCCCCCACAAAACTAAACCCTAAGTTGATGACTTAACATTAGTGAAAGGAATAGAAAAGAACCTTGATTTATAGGGTTAATCATATGAATGTATAAAATGTAAGTTTTCATTAAAATACATGTTTCATTGTTAGCTATGAAGTTCAAATCCATCTTTCATACTAGTTATTGTAAAGTACTAAGGATGTAAAAATGTTTCAATATTGTAACTAATCCCAAATTTATTTTCTTTAAAGGTAGAGTTAAGATATAATTTGAAAACTACACAAAAAAAGTCAAGAATTAAAATTTTACGCATTTATTCCGAATTATGTTTGAAAGATATGGTTGGGGGTGGGTGGCTTTTATAGTACCTGCCATAATATAATAAACCCATTCCATTTGGTCACTTTATGACATTTTGCATGATTACTTTACCCTAACTGGCCGCTTATAACAGCATTTATTCCACTTGGATTGTTGTAAATCGTATGCCACAACCCCCAGGTCTGGTCCTGCCTATCTTTAACCAAATCAGGTTAATGGCCCGCGAATTTTTTAGAAATGGATGATTTGATTAAAGATGAAGCTATACGCTAGAGAGGCAGGCGTGCTACTAAGTTTACTGGGGCCCAAGAGCGCAAGGTTGGGGAACACAAAGCCACTGACCAAATATTAGGAACCTAAAACCCATTCCTTGCGTGCGTTACTAACCATCTTTGTCGGCTTAATCCACACCTGTTTTAAGATTCTTCGCAAACAAAGTACAGGCGAGGAGAAAGGCGTGGAGTTACCCAACAACGTGATCGGTTGCTGCGAGGATTGTCTTTCTTGCATTGGGATCTAAGGCCCGTGGCCTCGGACATGTGTACATTAATGTCTGACAGGCACCACAAAAAGGGGCAGTTGAGCTATATTTTATGCCCTTTTGAGCATATTTTAAGATGGAAGTTGGATCTAATGGCCAAAGCCCAAACAGTGGTTTGTTGAAGATTAGGTAATGAATGCCTATCTGCATGGTGAAGGGTGCTATCTTCCAATAGGGAATCTGGGACTTCGACCTGTCAAGAGATTCTCGGTTTTACAAACAAAATCGATCAAGGGCATAGAGAGAGTAGGCGAAAGTGAATGACCTGGTGAAATCTATTACAGAGATCTTTTATTGAGATCTTCCAACCAGAGGTTTGTAATGACGGGAAGAGAATCTCATCTTAAAGAGGTGGGATCTGTTTTCAAACAGAATTATTCATGGAGAGCACAGTTTCAAACGATCTAAGGGAATGAGTCCATTTTAACGAGGAAAATTGAAGGCCAAAAGTACATCTCAAACATGACGTACGTAACTCAAGAATTCTATGGCAGGCTTTTGTGCCCCCATTAGAGAATATCGAATTTTACCTTTAATTAAGGTCAGGATCTGTTTCATATGAGCCACGAAATTATACATGATCACAGTCATTAACAATTATATGAGCATTAGGGTGTAGATTTTTGTACTAAATTCTTCTATGGGCATTTAATATTACTTAATATGAATAATATTTAAAATATTAGTTTTCTTATTATTATGCATTAAGGAGTATTGGTAAAGGAACTTAATAAGTTTAGAGTCTTTGCATTAAAATTTCCTTCTACACAATTAATAAAGGCATAAACATTGCATGGGATTTCAAAATAGGTTGATTTCATTTCCCTTAATAATTTGCAAATGGATTTTACAATAATTTCTTAAATGAAGAAAAACATAATAGAGCTAGACTAAATTACTTCATTGGCATATTTGAAACTATCTAAAACTTAAGTCTTTCCATCAACAATACAAAGAAGAGAAAATACACTAATTTCCACTTTTCAATACATCTCTTTTAAGCAACAAAATGAAATTTAATATATATATTTTTTTGTAAATTTTCCAACATTCCCTCAAGAGGGTTTCAACAATATTTCCATTAAGTTTTAAAGTAGAACTACTAACATTTCAACAAGATCAACATCCTCATATGAGGTTCCAAGCCAAGTTAAAGGAGAATAAAAATTGTCTTTCCTTCAACTTTCAATTCCATCCACATTACAACCTTACTAATGAAGTTCAAAACAACTTTCCTTCAAATCTTGTTAAAACAACATTTTCCACTTAATGTGGAACAAATTTACAATAATGGAAGCTAAAATACAAAGCAATATTACATTTTTCCTCCACTCAAGGTGGGTAAAAATACAGGTGGTTTCACATTGTCATCAACAAGGTTCCAATGCTTCAAACATCAACAAGGTGGCTCCTCCATAGTGTTGCTTGATTCAACAAAATAAGGGGAGAGGCAACGCTCTCCTCCCAACCAAGATACCCAATGGAGAAGAGAAGCCATCCTCTCCATTGGCCCCCGAGCCCCAACCACATCACAATGGGAGAAAATCCAACTCATGGCAACTACTAGCTTCCACATAACTAAACATAAAATTTCACATTCATTCCATAATCCTTCAAAAAACAAAATCAACAACACAACAAGAGGGAAAACAATCACAACAACAAGTCACAAGGCTTATCAAGAAAGCCATAAGAGTAAGACTATATGGGGAGGCCACTTATGCCTCCCAATGGGAATGGGTGCCACCTAAAAGCCTCCAATGCAAAACACAATACCCCTAACAACTCTTATGCCTCCCTCAAGTACCCCTTATCCCTCCATCCACTCCACTCTTATGCCTCCCTCAACTCTTATGGCTCCCTCAAAGTAAAAACAAGAAGAAAATGCAAGCATTTCTCTTACAAGGTGGGCACCCAACCCAAACTCCTCCTCAAGAAAATGATCTCTTATGCCTCCCTCAAATTAAACTCCCCATAGTCTCCTCCCACTCCCAACTTAGGCATTCTACCCATTCCCAACAAGCATTTCAAACAACAAACATTCACACACACAACATAAATATACATTCATATAAAAAAAAAGAAAACATAATGCAAACAAAGGTGAAGCTCCTACCTTTCCATGGTAGAGCTTGCTCCAAGTATGAAGTCTCAAATCCCTCAAAAGATCAAGCAAGCATCCACAAGCTCCAACAAAAATTCCCACAAGTATCAACAAGCTCCAAAAATCCACAAACTCCTTCAAAAAATCCTCTCCTCTCCAAAATACAAAAGAAAAAAAAAATGAAACTTCCAACCCCCAAAACAAACAAGAGGATCAAATAAATAGAGAAAGAGAGGGGGGGATGATGTGGCTCCAAGTAGGATGCCACCTCCTTTTCCCCACTCCACATCATTTGGTCAACATCATATTCCAATGCACCATTAATAAGTGGTTGAAAGAAAGGCAAGCACCTTACACACTCCAACTAAGCCCACTCCCCAAAGGACAAAATTAAATTTTGAAAGAAAGTGCAATTAATATTTTTTTACCCTTTTTATCCCCCCAAAACACCTAAAAGACCCTAAATTTGGCCTTCCAACCCATAGGTAGGGTTGGCATGGGGTTTTAAGAGGTGTGGGACAAGTTTGACTTGTCCCACAAGCTTTGAAATTTGGCCTCAAGGCCAAATTCGAGTTTCCCATGTGGGGTAGAGTGTGCTACACTCAAAACTCAAACACACATCAATCCACACAAAATCCCAAGTAAATCAAATCCTAATAAATGAACTCTCTTTTTGGTCACATCCCTTTAATTAGTTTAGGACAATTTCAAATTAACTTAATTACCCACTACAACCCATGGCTAACAAAGGGGTAAACTCCAATCCAAAGAATATGAATAATAACACAAGTAAAATTTCACTTACTAAGAGCAACACATACTAACATAATAAAAAGGGAAAAAAATTAAAACAAAACAACACATGACCCCTAGGTCACAATTTTCCCTAACCAGATAATTCTAACACACACAATTACTTGTTGCCATGGTGACCTTAGCTGGATTCTTCTCGAATCCGATGTGTGGTTGGTCTCCACTCCCCAATATTGTTGTGAATATAATATACCTGCAGAACAGAGAATACCTCCTTCGGCCTGTTGGCCGCATTAAAAAACATTCATGCCAAATATACAATATAATCTAAAATAAACGACACATGATTTACTATCATCTATGCAAGTACGATATCACTTACACTTTCTAGCACATTTCTATTCCACATTTCATTTATGTCAAAACGATCATCACATTAGTCCAATTATCAAGTTCTACTCAATATGATTAAACATATCACCTAGCATGCTAAATCAAGAAGCCATAATAAATCCGTAAGTGAAGTAATCAGTCTCGAAAACAACAAAGTAAAATGGTGTCGAAGGGAAGTGGGCACTACAAATTCCACATTATAAAGCAACAAGTGTAATAAGTCCACACCTAACTCAAATCTTCTTAGGTATTCATTTAATCACTGATCATATTGACATTTCAGCTAAATATTCTCTGATTAAAATTTTAGGATTAAGGAACAAAAAAAAATTAAATACCCAAGGTATTTAGTTACACAATATCTAAGAGAAGAGTAATCAAGGTTTAATTATAGTGAGGTGAAAAGAATACATATTTACAATCGTCAGAGAAAATTCTTACTTACCCACTTCCTGAACTCGATTAAAGATTCAATTTGATTTTTTCCCATTATTAATGCATAATTAATACTTCCTAAAAACATTTCCCATTAGATAGGAAATTTCCTCACCTTTCCATTGATATAAAGAAGTCCTCCTAACTCCTCGTATTTCTCAAGTTATGGGCCAACGGACCTTGGGAGGTATAATCTTCCCAAGAGTGGGTCTTACGGGCCTAGGGGAGAAAACTTTTCCCCAACTCGGGTCTGCGGACTTTAGAGAGAAATTTTTCCTAGAGGATGAATTCAGCCTGACTAGGGTAGAGATGCAAATTTTCCCCTTGGAGCAGGAATGTGGACCAGCGGAGCTGGGGAGAACTTTAGCACTTTATTCCCCTTTCGGGACAAAAGAGATAGATTTGCCCCCGTGTGCCTGCTAGCCTAAAAGAACATGTGTTGTGGCATTTCCCAAATCTAGTGAAAAGTCGGGCTGCTTAGAGAATTTTTAGAATTTTCTCCTTTCTTTCGAAAAGTGCTAAGGCATCAAAACGATCTGCGCCTCTGCCGACACCTAAGGCGCCATGTGTTAGTCATCCATTGGTCACGGGTCGGCGGGCTAGTGAGAGAACTTAGAATTTTTTTTCCCAAAGAAATTTTTTGAAGCGCTAATTTTTTAAGGGATCTGCTCCTCTGCAGATGCCTCATGATGCCACATGGCAGCACCTGATTGGTTGTGGGTCGGTGGGGCCGCGGAGAAAACTTATAAAATTTTCCTAAATTTTAATTTTGAAAAACACTAAGGTTTAAATGGGTTTTATGCCTCCGCCATTTGCCTCATGAGGCCACATAGCGGCATCTGATTGGTTGTGGGTAGGTGGGGGTGGTGGGAAAAATTAGGAACATTTTCCCAAAAATTTCTTTTTAACTTAGGCTATATTTGATGAAAGAAAGGCTTGCGGGTCAGCGGAGCGGCGGGGGAAAATTCGTTCCTTTGGCATTTTTTGTCCAAAAAGATGCTAAGGGAAAATTCGGGCCCGCGGGTCCACCAAGGAAAATTTTATTCATTTAAAATTTGACAGTTAGATTATTTTGAGCCCGAAATGAAGTAAAAACTTCAGAAGACCATAACTTTTGATTGGGAACTCAGGTTTTGGAAAACGAGGACTTTCTGGAAAGATCTCAACATCCTCTTTGCACAAAACCCTTAGGAATTTGATTTTAATAAATTTTAAAAGGTTAATTTTCAGAAACATATTTCTGTCACTTAGAAAGTGAACTAGTATTTTTAACTTATCAATTTTGTTCAAATTTTTCGTTAATAATTTTTCAACTTGCCAAACATGCATGGAGGATTTTATTTGGAATATTTTACGATAGATTGCAAGGTTAAGTCTACTTGATTTATTTTCATTTGAAATTTATCAATTTTATATAGCAAGAACTCTGTAATTTTTCCTTTCCCCGATTTGAAAGGTTCTATAAAATTTTCATAAGTATTTTGGTATGTTTGGGGTCGTTTTGACCTTACAAATAAAATTTGATATTTCATTTTCTCTTTTTGATGTTGTAGGGTTGATCTGTGCATTTTGATAAAACATTTTCCAATTTTGAAAACATCTAACAGAGATCTAATTTGAAAGGATCTATTTTCCATTTATCGTCTTCTAAGTATTAGAAATCATATCGGATCCAATATAACTCATTAAGTTGATTCGAATCAATGTATTCAAATGCCAAATTACAATTTTGATTTTCAAAACTTTCATTTCTAAAGAACAGAGCATTATGACATTTCTTCATACATATTCACTTTTTCATCTTTCCAACAGAGATTTCAAATTACATTCAACAATCAGATTTCCAATGAAAGCAATATCATTTGAACAAAGTAACCACTTCTATTTATATAGATCAAATTCAACTTTACAACTTTCATATCCCATATAGACCATCTTTCCATCACAGGGATAATGTAATATTGAGCACAAAAAGTTCATCCACTTTAAAGTCAGAAGGGAAGGGTTAGTAATCTCTTTAAGTAATACAACTTTCATAGCCCATACAAGACCATATATTCCATCACAAATAATGTACAAGACTCTCAAAATTTTCAAAATTTTTCCTCTGTTCCAGAACAAAAACATGAATATCCTCCATTTTTATTTATTTCAATTTTATCACAATAGAATATGGGGAAAGGAAACACTCTCCACCCAACCAAGACATCCAATGAAAAGGAGAAGTCATCCTTCTTCATTAGCCCCTGAGCCCCAACCATATTACACTTAGAAATGCTTTTCAACACATGGAAACAACAGGCTTCCACAACACAAATAAATATTTCTCATTCAAAACACATTCCAAACAAAACTATAGTTCGCAACCACAAAAATAAAACAAAAAACAATACTCAGGCTTCATGATGCAAGCCAAAGGAGTAAGAAAATATGGGGGATGCTACTTATGCCTCCCAAGGGGGAAATAGGTATCACCACTTGAGAAAAAACCACCAAAATATATATCATTTCAAATCCCTGACATGTCCTTATGCCTCCCCCAAGTACCCCTTATTCCTCACATTTCCTTATTCCCAACCTCTTATGGCACCCCATAACGAGTAAGGAAATGCAAGCTATTTCTTTGTAAGGTGGAACCCAAATCCCAACTCCCTCCACACTTATACCTCCCAAAACACTTATGCCTCCCACAAAATGCCCCATAGTCTTCTCCTACACCATCCCTAGGCCATCTACCCAACCATCCAACAAATAAAACAACACATTCAAACATTCAACCATTCACATATGCATACAAATAAAAGGAGAGTATTTCCAGGAGCTAAGCTCTTACCTCTCCATGATGAAGTTTGTTTCAAGTTCCAACCAACAAGATTTCCAATGCAAAAATAGCCCAAGATAAAAAAAACACAGGTCTGTAAAAATTCTACAAATTTCTCCAAAAGCAAGAGCTCCAAATAGAAAAAGAATTCACCCCAAAAGAAGTATGCAAAAGTACAACAACCAAAAGAGTGTAACCCCCAAACAATAAAATGAATTCGAATATATAGAGAGGGAAGAGAAGAGGATGAGGTGGATCCAAGTGGAATGCCCCATCACACATCCTCAACTCCAACTCCTAAGTCAACTTCAATCTCCAAAGCACAATAAATAAGTAGGTGAATAAAATGATAGATTACTTACACACTCCAAAACAAGCCCACACCCCAAAGGGCTTGAAATTAAAACATGTAAGAAAAGTGCAATTAAAGCATACAACTTGACTTACAAAAATGCATAATGAAGGCTAGATTTAAACCCTCCAACCATAGGTAAGGTTGGCATGCAAATTTAAGAGGTATGGGACAAGTTTAGCTTGTCCCACAAGCCTCCAAAATCAGCCTCTAAGGACAAATTCGAATTTCAAATAAGATGGAGTGTTTCATACTCCAAAATCAACTTACACATCTCTTACACATCACTTACACATTTCTTACACATATCTTACAACATTTAATATAAGATTACACCACTCCAATAATTACTTTCTTATGACCCAAGTTGGTTAATTTATTTTAACAATATGATTACTCACATTATGTACCACAATTTATTTAAATAAAAAGGGGTGAACACATCACTTAATAAACACATACAAACACTGATAAAAAGGAATCAAATAAATAAATACACATAACCCTTGGTCAAATTTAAAAGTGATTCCCCCCATGGGAATCCCTAACAATAACAAAACATGCACACACATGAACAATACAAGTTTCCATGGTGACCTTGTTGAATTCATTTAGAATTCCAATGTGATTGGTCTCCAATCCCCCGATGTTTGTTGTGATATTTTAACCTGCAAAACACAATACCTCCTTCGCTCTCGTGGCCATATCAGAACATCGAAATGAATATCAATATAGTTTCAAAATTAATTATATATATATATATATATATATATATATATATATATGAATCAAAACAATATCCAGACAATCAACAATATCACTTATAATTTCATTAACAACTAATTCATCATCAATTTTAATTCAATTTTCTTGGTCTCCTGAATATATCCAAATATCATATGTCATAAAAACATCGATAAATATATATAACCATGTCCAACAGCATGTCAAATTCTACATAAAATGTCTCTAACAATCATCATGCATCATCTGGGAATCAGAGTCAATAATATTCCATGATCTAACATCTAACACCATACTAAGTCAAAAATATAATAATGTCCATAATATAGTCACCAGGTAATAATATATATATATATATATATATATATATATATATATATATATATATATATATACTTTTTTATAAAATATATTAATATTATATTAGTATTAATATATTTTCATATTAATAAGCCCCCATTAATATTAATGTTTCTTAGTACTAATAATATTTAATATTATTAATATTACTATCAAAAGTAAACAATGAAAAAATAGATAGTAACATTGGTGGGTTGAATACTTTTTCTAACTTTTTTTTTCTCTAACAATTTGATAAATATTATATAGAAGGTAAAAGGGGATACATTTCATTTATCTTAACAATTTTGTGGCTGATTTGCAATAATTTTTAAATGAGAAATTAGATACTAGAATTAGAAATTAGCCTATTCATAATGACTAAATAAAAGACTACTATAATTTAAGTTCTTTTCCATCAAAAAATACAAGAAAATGCAAAAATAGTCTAACCCTTCCACTACATGCTTTCAAGTAATAAATAAACTTTACTATTTTCTTCATTCAAATTTCCCACAAGAGGCTTTCAAAAATATTTCCAATCATTATAAGGAAATATGGACACACCCATGTGAGGTAACAAAACAATTCATTATGGACAAGTTTTCTTCCTTTCATCCATTTTCCACTATAACAAAACCAACCTCACTAAAATGTCTTGCTTTCCTCTACAACAGTACTATAACTTCAACAATGATAATGAACTTTCTTTTCCTTGAGCATAGGTCATTTATTTAATTGCAAGAACTTAGTTTCTCACAATACAAATTATGACTAAACTTTTAAACATGATTTCCATTTTTATTCATTTATTTACATACTACAATTTGAGGAGAAGGAAATTATACAATTCCTTAACCAGGTTCCTTTAATAATAATAAAACTTGGTAAAATTAAACTTAATACAATGCACCATTTCTTTTTCTTTTTAATACAACATAAAGTTTTCTACCTCAATTCGGAATAACAGATGAACTTTCTCACAATGAAGGATTATGTTGGACATAACGAAATAGCGCTAGTTCATGTCATCATGAGAAATCCCATGTATTCACTTTATCAAAAAAAAAAAATGGGGGGAGAGGCAACACTCTTCACCCAACCAATAATCCAATGAGGAGAAGAAGTTATCCTCCTCATTGGTCCCCAAGCCCCAACCATAATGTAATAAAAGATGGATCTAACTCATGGAAACAAATACAAAGCTTCCACATCACAATAAAAAGATTTCACAACCATACCAAAACACAATCAACACAAACTACATCCAAAAGAAGGAAACTAACAAAATATACAAGGCTTCAAAGGGCAAAGCCAATGGATCAAAGATTTATTAGGAGGTCACTTATACCTTCCAATGGGAAATAGGTGCCCACCTTAAAACCCTCCTATATACATTTCAAAACCCATGCAAAAATATTATGCCTCCCTCAAGATCCTCTTATATCTCCCACATTCTCTTATGCCTCCCTACTATCTCTTATGTCTCCCTCATAAAAGCCAAGTAAGAAATGCAAAAAAATTTCTTGTCCAAGGTGGGGCACCCAACCTAACTCCCTCTAAATCAAGAAATAAAATATTATGTCTCCCTACATATAAGATCCCCATATCCCTATCCCACACCACACTTAGGCCATCTAGCCAAGGAAAAAACAAGCATACCAAAATAGTCAATAACATACACATATACATAAGTAAAATAAAAAGTATAAAACAAGGGTATAGCTCCACCTTTCCATGGTATATCTTGATACAAGAGTCACACAATAAGCTTCTTCAAGCCCAAACTATCACCATAAATCTCCAAAAAAATCCACAAGCACTCCAAAATCCTCCAACTCCAAAAATGCAAGAGCACAAAAAGAAATGAAGTAACCCCCAAACAAGCAAATGAAATTGAATAAATATAAAAGGGAGAGAGGAGGGTGCGGTGGCTCCATGTATGATGCCACATCACTCATCCTCAACTCCACCTCACAAGTCAAACCTCAACCCCAATGCACAATAAATTGGTGGGTGAGAGGAATGAAAAACCTCTTACACACACAATCCAAACCCACACCTCCTAAGGAAAAAATTTAAGACTCATCTAAGAAGAGTGAAACAAATGCCAATTTTTGTCTTATAAAACACATAATGGGGTCTGTTTTTTATGCCCCAATCCATAGGTAGGATTGGTATAGTAATTTAAGAGGTGTGGGACAAGTTTAGCTTGTCCCACAAGCCTAGAAAATTGGCCCTTAAGACAAAATCTGAATTCCCAAGATGAGGTAGAGGGTATAACACTCAAGATCACAAGCACTCAACTTACAACACATAACCCAAAGAGCCATCTAATCTAATAAATGAATTCTTTTGACCTATCCTTAATTAGTTTAGTAACATGATTAATTTTCTAATCTAGATACAAATAAAATAATTAATAAAAGGAGAATACATCACTAAAAAATCACATACTAAAATTAAATAAAGGAAATATAAAATAATAACACACAAGCTCCCTTAGTCACAATTGGAGGAAATCCCCCCCATGCGAAACCCCCTAAGAAAAATTCAAACACACACAACATCATAACACACGTTGCTATGGTGACCATTGTTGAATTCATCTATCATTCCATAATGGTTGATATCGAATCCCCCATTTTTTGTTGTCATATGTTTACTTGCAAAACACATAATACCTCCTTTGGCCTTTTGGCCACATCAAAACATCTAAGATAAAATATACAATAAATAATCCACAATCATCTACATATGAATCAAATTATCATCTAGGAAAGGATTGTTATCATTTACAATTTCTAACAACATCTTGACTCTAGATTTCATTAATAACAATAGGATCACAAGATTAGTTCAATTGTTAAGGTCTACTCAATATGACAAAAATATCGCATGTCAAAAATATATAACTATATCAACAACATATCATTATCAATATAAAATATCTCTAATAATCCACACACATCATACTATGAATCAAAATCTAGCAAGAGTCCAAGTATCTCTATCATCTAGAATCATGCTAATTCAATATGATACCATAATATCCATAAGTATAGTCAACAGTATTGAAATCAACAGTAATAAGTGTGGAAGGGAAGTGGGCACTATAGACATCATTATCATTTTTTAGAAATTGATTTTATGATTTCTTCTATCATTTTTAAATTAACATTGGCATGGATGTCAAATTTTCTAAACTAGTCGAAACTATTCAATAAAATTTGACTTGATGATTTCTTTGCTTATGGATGAATGTTATTAACATGCATCACTTTAAGTTCATAAAAAATTCATGGATCTTTATCTTCAAACGAGCCTTCCACTTTACACTGTGCAATCTTAATCAAAATGGGAATAACACATCTTTCTAGATTTATTTTTATTTCCCTCTCATATTTGTCTTATTTGTATTTTTTTTAATCCCGTGTCATCCATATCTTGAATTTTCCCCTACCCCTTTAGTACATCACCTCTTATGTTTTTTATTTTCCCCATTTTAGTTTCTCTTCTCCTGCACCTTTTATAATAATTTGAAACAAGTTATTAGTTTCCTTGACAAATGCATATTTGCATCACATTTCTAATGAGTATATACATGTCTAAAATCTCTAAAATATAAAAATAATGTGTAATGAGTATATATGCATGTCTAAAATATTATGTAAACACATAGATAATGTACATATGAAAATTCTCATACAAAATGTATCATTCAAGTCTCCACTGTGTAGTAGGGAAAGTGTCAGACCCATCACTATGATCTACTCCACCCTGCATATTAAAAAAAAATATACACATGTCAAAAATTATATATAACATAGAATAGATTAACATTTACAAGTAAAATTTGACAAAACATTCTTGATTAATTGAATACATCATATAATAGTTATGTACAATTTATTACCTCACTATCTATCCCCAATCGGATGTTGTGAGTATCTGTACTATGTGTAGATCTATGTCCCTTAGATCCCTGCGAAACAAAATAAATTAAACGTATGAAGTTGATAAATACTTTTTTGGAATAAAGTTCATAAATTTCACATATTTCAATTTAGATTAAATATTAATTGTAAAACACAATAAAAAAAATATCTCTACGTGTACATATGCCTCTGTGGAAGGAGTCTCCAAATCTATGGGACTACCACCCACAACCTCAACACTAGAAAATAACTCGCTAAGTGAGCCAAGATGACTCAAGATCCATATTGTGCTTAGTCAAGAGTTGTTTTTATGTCATATGGGAAAATGGTGTGGGCTATGAAGTACCACACACTGGAGCTGAAGCGTAAACAAATAAGTAAACTTTCAATATTATTATTAATAAACTGTAAAGTAATTATGAAAAAACATTTAATTAAATTAAGGTTTAATTTTCACACTAGAAAATAAATGTTCTTAATATCATGTGTAATGATCCCATGAGTAGGAGGTCAGACTGTAATAGTGCTAGTAGTACCCTTACTAGAAGATACATTGTCACTTTTCTCTATAAAATCTTAAACCCCTGATATTGGAACTCTAAAATTTCCTGCATTCACCTAATATGTACGCAACAATTCGGTAGCCATGATACATCATATCCAATGTGTGAGTGGGATTTGTAACTTCCTCAAAGTCATCTAGGGAAATCAAATGTGCACGAGTGTATACATTGTTGCTACTAGCACCTCCACTGCTAGTACCACGTCTCTCAAGGTATTGACCCACATGTTTAGAAGAGATCAATTGGGTCTCATAAAGAATTCCTGCAAGACCCTCAATAACACCCTCATGTGCACTCATAATGATAGACGCTCCAATATATTGAAAGCCTGATAAGAATGGTCATGGCCTCGGTAAAAGTTACCACGTGTCAACAATTACAAGATCTCCCTCTTATTGATATGCCTCCCTATGGTTAATATGGTCATTTCCCT
This sequence comes from Taxus chinensis, assembly GCA_019776745.2. Classification (NCBI taxonomy): domain Eukaryota; kingdom Viridiplantae; phylum Streptophyta; class Pinopsida; order Cupressales; family Taxaceae; genus Taxus; species Taxus chinensis. The sequence continues at coordinate 632,427,986 of CM034152.1, forward strand.
TCCCATTATAACTAGGGATGTCAAAATAGTTCACCTTTAGGCTTAGGTGAACCTCAACATGTAGCATCAGTATCAAATATAATGGTAATTGGTCATTATTCAGAAATTGGCCTTGAGAGGACACAAATCTAGGATAAATAAAGCGTGCACAAAGGAGACGTGAACATTACTTACATAATATGCCCTTACTTTTAGTTTTCCTACATAATAACTTCAACAAGACATCTTAATGACTTCCTTATCAGAAAGTCATAACTAAATCTCATTATATCCTACATCTCCTGAGACACTTGATTTTAATGACTCCATAATTTTTTTTATTGACTCGGAATCAAATGGGTTTTATGTTCTCAATTTTTTTTCTATTCTACAAATATCAACCAATATTTTTTCACAATGGCATTTATAGTTCCCAACTGTATTTGGATCCTCGAGAATATATTGTAATTTTGCGATCTCTAATTCAGTCCTCTCAAAAAAATTAGGAGAGGATGAAGCCATGACTGTAAAAAAAACTAAAGTAACTTTCAATTTAGAATTTTTTTAAGGAAAATATTCTCCTAAGATATTCTACAATTTTAATGAAAATAGACATATTATTTTCAAGCATGAACGCAAATAATCAAAAAAATAAGAAAATGCATATCTTATTGTCATTTGTAATAAAAATTCACTAACATAGAATTACCATTCAAAAATGGAATTTTTGATTGTGTGAAAGATATAAAAAATACAGTCAATAATAAAAAAATATAAAGGACATCACCAAATAAATTTAGAGATAGAAGGTTATATAAATCTCATTGTAGTTTACAAATGAAGCTGGATACAAAGCTTCAAGTGAATCTTCCTTCTAAAAGAATTTTAGATTGCATAAAATTATCCCTTAATTGATTTACATATTTATAAGATGAAATTCGTAACTGATTCCTGAGACTCTTCAACTACCATATTTTAAAACTTACAATTAAACAAATTATATAGGTCAAGCTGAAATAAAACTTCAATGAATGATGTAAAATCTTAGTTATTTTGTTATAAATATCACATATTAAATCAACCTCGAATGGCATAGTTCGAGACAAAGTATATGAAAGAGATACTATTGACATTTTTGTACCCATAACAAAAAGGCAACTCGAAACTTCATTTAAGATGGAAGGCATTGATGAGATGGACATAACTAGGGGGAAGTCATACATTTTTCATTATATTTTTTAGTTACAGTAATTGATTAACATCATGCAATTTGTAGCTATGTCTGTTGTTATAGAATGTAACACCTCACATATGCTTCCATTCAATGCTCGTATTCAACAAAGAAACACAAAACCCCCTAAGGAAAACCATATTGCCTTGATAAAGGTGGGAATCACAGTACATGTGGGATATTAAACTCCATAGTAGCAAACATAATTATTGATGGTAGGTTACAAAGTTCATTACTAAGTTATAGGTAGTTTCAATTTGATCATTTCCTATGATTAAGTGTTATTAAGTATGTTATTGAGTTTCTAATTCATTGTACATCAACTACATATCATAAGAGTTGAAAGTAAAAGGAAGTAAACAACTCATTTATAGTAATGATATCATTTATTCATGAGGAAATTCAATGTCTCCCAAAAATCATGGGATGTAACTTACAACAACTGAAATAAGAGATACATGTGTATAAAACTAAAATCAATCGAATGAAGAAGGAACACATCATTACCTTGGGTTTTCCTTCTGGTCTTCATTGTTCCAGTTCTAGCTCATAAGCTTCATCTTCTCTACATCACTCCATTGTAGGCATGTACTTGAAAGGAAAACATATAAGTTTCAAACTTTGAGTTGAGGTTTCAATTTGCAAGCTTTTTGTTTGTAGTTTCATGCAAATGAATCATTTAATATAAAAAAGCATAAAGTACATCAAATTAATAGATGCAGATTTGAAAAGTACTATCTTGCAGAAGCACATGTGGTTCTCAGAATCCTGACAAAAAATAAAGGATAAATAAAAGAAATATTATGTAATATAAGAGGGGCTAAGGCCCATTTATTTTATAACTAGTTTGTTTAAGTGTGTAAGTATAAGTAGTAACAATAGAAAAATTCATTCATGCCTTAAAAAATCATCAAGTACAAATTTAAGTAATCAATTCCATGAATAGCTATGAAGAATCTTTTAAAAGCTTTTTTTTAGAATTCAGTAAGAACAAGTAAATAAAGTATAAGTCTAGCATAAATTTTACATAAGAAATAAATAAGGCATTCAACCCTACTCAGGATACTTCATCACTTCTAATGAAAACAAAATCAACAAGTGTAACTATAGATCAAGGAGATATCCTTTACAATGGAGGAAAGTAGTCATCACAGATATTCAAGATTCAAGAATATCAAAGGTTCTACAATGAGGGGGAAGGAATCAAATTCAAAGCAAGGCACATCGCTCATTAAGATTCCACCGCCATATCTTCCACTTAATAATTTTTTTTTTTTAAAATGAGTTTTATACATATGTATGGTAGTGATTCACAGGAAAAAGTTGGATACCAGTGCTCAAGTATAGTTTTCTTTAATTTCAAAATTTCAAGAAAACTATAGTGAAGTAAGATTCTACTACATAATTGAAATTTGTATCAAAGCCACAATGTAAAAATTATTGCATAATGATACTTCAGAAAATAGAGGGCTCATAGATTTAAAAGGAGTGTTTTAACTTGCAATGAATATGTGTTTTATAGTTAGGATCCAAAAACATCAAAGATTTATAGTCATGTTGAAAATTAAGTTGTTTTGATTATAGGATATATCTCAATGTTCAATCAATCAACCAAATCATCATCTTCAATTTTGATTAGAGTATTCCATTGCATTCTTAAAAGGAAAATCCGATTTTTATTAATATCAAACTTCTTTCAAATCAACTCAATAGTGGGTTACAAACAATAAAAAGAGTTCCAGAATAGAAAAAAGGTCTCATCAATAAGAGAAAATAAAAATGAAATTTTAGACTATCTCCAAAGAATGGCAAGTGAACAATGATCATCTACATTCAGAGCTTTACTTTAAAAAGACTCATTCTTGCACCAACTTTATTCAAGCTTACATTAACTTTCAAAAGGAGTTTGATGTAAAAGAAGTAGTCATAATCATATAAACCACTTAGATGATGTCAAATGCTCCAAGATTTTAGGCTATAGACATTAAAACAAGTTCAGGAGTTATACATCATTTATACAAAGCATCATTTCAATAAATGCTAAGTATACAATTACAGGGAATAGAGAAGCTCAAATTAAATAAGCTTCAGAACAAATAAAATAAAATCAAGCCTCAACAAGAGAAGACAAAGATTGAGAGTATTGATAATGGCTACATGACTGAAAAGGATGCTCAAAAATTATGATACAGATCATTAAACAACAAGAGATTGGATCAAGAAAAGATAGTTACAACAAAAGAGTGAATGCTATGGTGAATGGAGGGATTAATATTACCCTCAAATATTTGAGATTCAATAACAAAAATAATTATTGAGTCATCAAGTGTCCAGGGTTGTACAATTTTAAAATCACGAGTTTTAGGAAGACTCACAGTTAACTGAGTCAGAAACACAAATGGCTCCTTGAAAATATTAATACCAAAGGCTTTAAAAATGTGAACCATAGCACAAAAATGAATGGTAGTGACGATGACGCATAATTTTTAGATTCTAAGCTCAATATGGTGACAAAACAAAAGGTAGTTATAAAATTATAATAGATCGAGCAATAAAGTACAAACCAATAACTCTTAAAGAAAGGGTTTCAACAATTCATGAACAATACCAAATTAAAGAAACCATCCATTTCTCTTCCACAACATTAGAATATTTCTTACAAGTTTAAAAAGGATCAAGGGTTTAACAAAACTCACTAGTTTGAGAAATCTTGTAGAAATCCTCAAATGGTAGAATAACAAACCAAAATGCGTTTTGAAGCTCGGTATGACAGGAAAAACAAGAAAATTGCAAAGAAAGTAAAATATGAGTGCTCATTCAACCAAATTATAAAAACAAACCCGAACGGTGTTCAATATTCATAGAGCTCACCTCTGTTACCAATAGCTCGAATGGGTCGATAAGGGCAGCCATAACTTCACAAGAGAGCTCAAAATAGAGCAATAATGGCAGAATTATGAAAATGCTTGGAATCATATAGCCTCATAGGCTATAAAATGCCACGAACCAAAATTTAAAGTGTATAAATCGAGCTCGAGATCACATTTTTATAGCGGGGAGTGAAAAATTTTCTAGGGATTTCATGCACGATACCAAAATTACAAATTGAAAATGAGTTGGGGATTATTAGTTTTAGCTAGACCGATTAACTATCCACAAACCTAACTCACTACTAAGTTACAATATCAATGGCAATGATCCAAACAATAAAATGATCAATGGTTTAGATCAAAATACCTCTTTTCAATACAATAATCAGATTAACCTTAGATTTTAGAGGATCAACGATGAAAATAAAATCATGCAAAGATCAAATGATTCGGATAAAAAAAGAACCTAGCTCATCAAATAAAATATAAAACGTTAAAGATAAAAAGGTACAAGATCTGATGACTATCAAACATCTATAGACCAACTACAATATTGAAAATGGAGATCAAGTAAGTACATAGATCAATGGCCACACTTAGTTTGGCTTTTTTAATGCATAACTCATTCAGATTTAACTTTGATGGTTAAGATCAAATAGATAAAAGATCAAATAATTGAATTCCATACAAAACTCAAACCTTACTAGAGTCAGAACGTAATAAACTGACTTAGTAGAGGGGTCTAAGCATTGTGGGAATGGGGCCAGTCCATTTGATTTAAACAAAAATAATTGCATTGAGCATTCTAAGGTCTTAAACCATAATTCTGTAAAATAAAAAAAAATGCAGAAAACCTTGGAATGCATGAAATAATGATCCCAAAAGGGGGTCAAAATATGATGATAAAGATGCTAAAGACTAAGGTTTTAAACCTTAATATTTGCAAACAGGGTTCAAATGAATCATGTGCTAAGTAAATCAAAATCCCCATGAAAAATCATTATATACATCAAGTAAAAGAAGAAGTCCACTATTTACTGTGCACCATGTAAATTACAAGGGAGAACTAATAATTATGAAAAGGGGACTCAATAATCAACATGATTACTAAAATGCAAATATATACCCAAAGTCAAAGAAGGAGGTTACCTTAAAAATTACAAAATACTTACCTTAATCTTTCGAAACGAACCTCATATAAAGGAGGAAGATATCTTATTCTTGAATGTGCACGGGTGGTCCCTACTCTGGAGGATTATTTATTTTAATAAATATGAAGACTAAGGGATTATTTTTCTTACACAAGGAAATTATTATTTTTGCACATGACCAAAGGTGGACCCCATAGTGGAATTGGATAATTTTGGTAAATATTGGATGTTAAAAGCATTATTTTAGCAGAGTATGTAGTTTTTGCATGCCATTACTAGACGAAATATTAAAGGTAAAGAAAAATTTATCATTCCAAGTGGATGAATACAGAGGTGTCACATTATGCACAACAAGACAAAAATCATGCACTTGCATTTGAGGACACATGCACAGTAATCAAGATATTTTATTAGCTAATTTATTCACCAAAGTTATTAATTGTATAAAAAACAAAGCACTTAACTACACTTTGACTAAGCGTATTATTGTAACTAAGGCTATTAATGCCTCATTGGAAAATCATGGTTGACGTTGGAGTGCTGAAGAATTTTTTTTTCAATTTTAACCTTGAATGAGAACCAGTTATTGCCTTTCTAATTATTTTTAGTGGTGTCTATCGATTATTAGCTCTTCTAAATGTTTATTCCCTGATTTAACTATCTTACCTAGCTATAAATTTGGTTTATTTTATACAGTCATAGTGTGCATGTTAGATTTTGTGTTGTTGTGATTTATTCCCTCAAAATAGAAGTGTTTGCCTTAGGATCAAGATGAAAACCCTTTACTTCATGCATCTAAAATTTGTTTTCAATTTTATTTTGCATGTACTTAGTAAAATCCCTTAATCAATTTGGTGTATCACCCCATTTCTATTTTCAGTTACAATAATCTTTCCTACCTTTAAAAATCCAACTACCCCAAAACAGTAGTTTAGGATACATCAATAAGGATTCAACTTTGATATTGGAGACTCAACTCAACAATAGTTATACCCAAAGACCTGAGGTGTTTCCATTGCATCTATAGAAGTGAGGGAGAGAAGCAAGCTTAGAACCCCTACTGTTATCCCTCAACTAGGGTATGCTTCTAAGAGATAAATTTTTTTGGCATGCCTGGTGGGACATCACAAACATTAAAGTCTTACATTTCAAATGTGTTCCATCATAATAGAAGATTAGGCATCTGCGTACTAGTTCTTAGGACAAGAACTACTATTGACGAATTAAGACAATTGAAGATTTAGAGTGGAATTCATTTGGTGACTTCGTAAATCTTATTTCATACTATTTCAACACTTTTTAACACCATCAAATTCTCCAACTAAAACGTTTTCAAGGATTTTTTAAGAAAACAAGATCTGTTGTTTTAGTTTTTTATCTTATTTTTAGGACCAACGAACCTATTTTTCAATTTTCACATATTTTATGAGGTCATGTAATAATGACACCAATTCCTTAGTGGAATGATTCTATCCAATTTGTATCCAACATATCCATAGTCTTATCATTCATATTACCATTTAAATCAACATTATGACCCCTATGAAAATGAATATCCCTATAACCCAAACCCTACACATTAATATGATTATCAATACGTCAATGAATTTTCTTTCTAGAACCAAGGTTATGCATATTTTTCATAGGATGAAGAGGTTGAAGGAAAAAATCATCAATCAGAGCAGATCATGAAAGAACTGAAAGTGCAGTTGATGCAAAGATTGCATGGTAAACAACTTGGTTTTAGGTGACACTATACACGGGGAGTTCCTATACCTACTTGGTTTAGTCTACAACAAATTATTGAGTTAATGCATGAAAATATTAATCAAATGATTGATTTTTCTTTAACTTGTCTATTGGAGAATGATATGCATCAGGTTGAGGAACACTGTCAATGGGATGTTCACACTTACCTTCCCTATGAGAATATATTACCCATAGACACTCCTTTCCATCTAATGTAACCCATTAATCAATTACCAAGTTTTTAGTATGTTCTCAATTCTACTCTTTCCATTCCACAACCATGTACTAAAAGAAAATATATGTTTCCAAGCTTTCCTTCTATTATTTTTCCAAATACAGACCTTGTACCCAGTCTCTTGTTAAAAAATAACCAGTTTAAGATGAAATCAAGCTCACTCCTCCTCCTCCATCCATAGTACCAATTCATTAAAGATAAAATCAAATTACCATCAAGGAGGGGCAACCAAACGAAGAAAACAGAAGGCTAGATTTTTTTACCAAACATGTAACAATGGGTTGCTAAGTTCTAGTTTGATCATGTTCCAGAGTTAGAAAAGGAACCCATGGAAATGGTATAGGTTTATTTCACAAAGGAATAAAATCATATGGAAGATGATCACCAATCTGCATATTTTAAGTGTAGTGTGCATAAAGGAACCATGCTCACATCGGTCAATGATTCATCTCATCTTTCAGTATCATCTGAACAGGTAAAATTAGTTTCAAATGTAAAGGATTTTCGGGTCAAATTTGATAATGAGTCAGTAAATTTGGTACATGAGTAGCATGTTTTCACCTTTACGGACTTTATATTGAATAACGAAAAGATAAAATTAGTCATGATAGATGAAAAACAATAGTTTCAAGAGGGTGATTTCTTATCACAGTTGGAAGATTACATTGGTGAAGAATATCCTTTAAAACTCACTGATTTGTAGTCTCATCATTTGTCTTCCATTAAATAGAGCCTCTTTTTTCTAAGTTCTTTTATGCACTTGAAAAAGAGCAGGAAGTTCCTTTAGATGCAAATCCTTTCTTTCCTCTTTTGGAATAATAATTTTTATAGGAAAGTATCTCAAAACAATATGTTGTCCAGATCAGATCTTATGAAGAAAAACAATATTATTTTGTGTCGAATCAGAACGAGCAAAGCGAAGAATTAGTCATAACGGTTTGTGTACAACAACTTGAGGAATCTGAAATGTGTTCAAGTCAGCGTCTTATAGAGGAAAAATAGCTCCCATATTAGCTTCATTATGTCATGATTGATAAGCTAAAATAGTTTTATAAGGTACCTGAGGATAAACAATTGTTTCATGAAGTAGATAAAATTTCATATCAACTTCAAAATGTACTTAGTGATGAAAAGGGAATCAGTGAGATAATGTAGATCAAAGAAACATATCAGATGAAGACAGTTGGTTTATTTGCACTGAGGAGGCCATGTCCTATTCGGTACATGGCTGATTTTCAGCCAATTACAATAGTACCGAATTTCATGCTTGTTTTAGAATACATAGAAGAGTATAATGTTCTCCAGAATAATACCCAAAACCTCTCAGAGAAGCTTGGAGATGAGTTAGAAGTGTTCCTCAACTGTTGGAATGATCTTGTGAACAAACTAAAGGTACATGTCTTTTATCAAACTTCTTCATGTTACTTGATTTACAAGATGGGTTTATGGGCTAAATTTTTTAGAAAGGGAAGATATTTTTTTCTTCCTCTTTCATGGTTCATTTAGCTTTAGTTTACTACTGGTTATATTAGGGTAGAGTAGGATTTCCCTTTCAATTAGTGTAGTTCATGGACATTATAGATTTTAATTTCAATAAGTGCATTCATGCACATGATCTAGTCTACCCGATCCATTCCTAGCTTTAGTTTATTTTTAAGAAATATTGGTTTTTTACAAAAGAGTAGATTTTGGTTATATGCTTTTTAATCCATTCCCAATTGACTACAAAAAGGAACTGGTCTTCAAGCTAACAGGAAGCTTTCCCCATAGGATCACAAGAAATTTTGACAGTTTTTGCACGAATGGAAAAATGGAAACTCGAAACTTCATTTCAAATTGAAGGAATTGATGAGATGGACCTAACTAAGGGGAATTCATACAATTTTTATTGTATTTTATGTTTTAGTATTTGACTACCAACATAAAATTCATAGTTATGTGTGTTGTTACAGAATGTAATACCTCATATATGTTGTCATTCCATGTTAATCTTCAGCAAGGAAACAAAAAAGCTCCGAAGGACCAATGCGTTGCCTTGATGAAGGTGAGAATCATAGTAAATTTGGGATATTAAACTCCATAACAACATATAGAGTTGATAATTCTAGGTTGCAGAGTTCGTTATTAAGTTACATGTATTTTCAATTTGATCATTTCCTATGATTAAGTGTTATTAAGTATATTAGTAAGTTTTTTAATTCATTTTACAATAATTATATATCATAAGAGATGAAAGTAAAAAAATAAGTACAAAAATCACTTTAAAAATTGATATCATTTATTCATGAGAAAATTCAATGTTTCCCACACAATTCGTGGGATGTAACTTACAACTACTTAAATATGAGATACCCCTGTATAAAACTAAAATAAAAGGATTGAATAATGAACCCATCAATTCCTTGGGTTCTCCTTTTGGTATTCATTGTTTCAGATCCATCTATTGAGCTTCATCTTCTTTTCATTACTCAATTGCAGCAATGTACCTGAAAGTAAAATAGATAAGTGTCAAAATTTGAGCTCGGAATTCAATCTGCATGCCTCTATTTCTAATTTTAGGAAATGAATCAATTAAGATCAAAACTCATAAGGTACATCAAAGTAATAAAAACTTATTTGAGGGAATATTATATTGCAGAAACTCATGGCATTTATAGTAAAATCATGAAAGATAGAAAAGAAAGAAAATAAAATGAATATGGAATATAAGAGGGGTTAAGGCACATTTATTTTATAATTAGTTAGTCTAAGTGTGAAAGTACCAGTTTTAGCAGAAGAAAAATTCATTCATGTCTTAAAAAATCATCAAGTAAATATTTCAGTAATCAAGTACATTACATAAAGCATGAATGGATAGATGTGAAGAAGATTTTAAAATCTTGTTTTCAGAATTTAATAGGAACAAGTAAATAAAGTACAAGTCTAGAATCAATAAGTACAATCTACAGATCAAGAAGGATCATTTAGCATGGAGGAAATTATTCATCATAGATCTTCAAGATTCAATAATATTAAAGTTTTTACAACCATGTGGAAGGAATCAAATGAAAATCAGGGCACATTAGTCATCAATATTCCACTACCATATCTTCCACTTCAAAGATAAAATAAGAGTTGTATATAGATGTATATGGTAATGATTCATAGGAAAAAGATGGATATAAGTGATCAAGTACAATTTTCTTCAATTTCCAAATTTTAAGAAAACTACAATGAAGTAAGATTAAACTACATAAGAGAAATCTAAATCTAATCCACAATGTAAAAAATCTCTCTTAAAGATACTTCAGAAAATAGAGGGCTCAAAGATGTAGAAAGGAGTGTTTCAACACACATTGAAGATGCATTTTAAATTTAGGATCCAAAAACATCAAAGATTATTCTATTCATATCAAAATGTTTGGGGAATTTACAAGCATATTAATATCATTTACTAGATCCTCAAGTCTAAATATGATTTCATCGTTACAGTTAAAAAATAGAAAGGATCAAAATGATTTCCATCAGGCTATAAATTACAAGGGTGCATCTCTAGTACATATTTACTTAGGGTAAGTTAAAAAGGAAAGTGCCTTCACAATAAGTAATGAATGATTCAACTCTTCGAAGCAGATTAGTTTTAGTTTAATTCCAAAGTAAGCAACCATAAGATTACAAATTTTAGAGCTATATTGAATGGACCAATTTCAACACTTGCAAGCATGAACCCAAGGGATACATGACAAAGTTACAAGTATTAAACAAATTATAGTATAGGAAACTAGTATGGAGAAGTTCATAAGTGAAGGCACAAAGTCCTAGAGCATGAAATTTTGGATCTATAGGATGGATTAAATAGATACAAACATATAATGAGATATAACATGAAGAAATAAATTACAACATTCAAAGGAAGTACATGTTAATTTTTGAATAAACTTTAAATATTGCAGCTAGAATGTGTTAGAAATGAAAATAATGGTTCATCAATGTAGTACAGAAAAGAACTCTCCAGTATGGGTAGATCATGCACACATTCAAAATAAATATATCAAAAACTTATAATGTTTCCAAGAACAAGTAAAGTAGTAATCTATAGACTTCCCAAGAGTTGGATTTTCTAGATTAATTGTCTTGATTATAGCAAAGTAATTGACCAATCTAAGGGAAAAATTTCAAGTACAAGTTCATAGTTTCAAATTTTAGCAAAGCATGTTGTTATAAGAAAACATCCAATCCAAGCTCAAACAAAGTTTAATCTATAGTAGAATAAATGCAAGAATGAACAATGAGCTATTGAGAGAAAACAAACTATATGCCTCTTAAAGTATAAAAAAATGAAATAGTCATGCTTCCTATTTAAAAGCAATTCACAGATCAACATGAAAAAATATAGAGATCTTCAAATCTTTAAGAATGTATACCCATCAAATAAAATGGAAATATCCTAAAGTATATTAAGCAGAAAATTATGGCCGTATCTAGTAAATTTGACCAGATTCATAATTTCATAGGAAATATCTTTCAAATCATAGGGAACTAGATTACTCATATGTACAAATGCCTCTTAGAGAATAAAAATGGAAGTAAAGACATTAAACTTCAAACAACAAATGAGGCATAAGAACCATGAATAGTGAGTAAAATTACCAAGGTTTCAGAAATGATTTGCACCCAAAATTAAAAAGGAGGTTGAGAAATCAACAAGTACACCCAGAATGAAATAGAAAAAATCATGATAACTCAAAAAAGGGAAACTCCATTCTAAAATAGTAGTTACATTTTTCAATATTTTTGTAAAGATTTTGAAAAGAAATAAAGTGAACTTTATAGTTTCAAATAAAACTTGATGAAACATTTGAAGTTTGAACGAAAAAGTCATTTTGTGTAAGTACCTAGGCCCCTTTTTAGCTTAAAGACCATAAAAAACAAATTAGAGGAAGGTTTGCATATCAAATAGAGAAAATAAATGAAAAACAAGCAGTTTCAGTTCCATGAATGACCAGATAACCTTAAAAATAGTGGTGGCCACCTAATTACAAAGTTTTCTAGAGCTCAAAGAATTGAAAGCTCAAAGTATTTGAATGCTCAAAGTGCAAGAAAATGCACATAATCAAGCTCAAAAGACATTTTTTTAGAAAAATTCAAGCTCGAGATCATCGTCAATGGTGGACATAATCAAGAATCTTGCACAAAACTCAATAAATTCAAAAATGGTAGAATCAATATGTAAATGCTCAAATTCAAAAATCCGCACAACATAAAAACTTCAGGAAATGAGCTTGAAATTGAGCTCAGATCAGAGATTAGTGGTAGAAAATAATTAAATTGTCTAGGGACTTGCTCATGAAACAAAAAATGCAAAATTAACCAAGAGTTAGGGTTGAGTTTTTTTACCAACTCAACTCAATGTCACATTTACGTAACTCAACCCTGAGTTATAAAATCATGAACAAGATCTAACAATACATAATCTAATAATGCACAACAAAAACCACACTTCCAACCATAGTCAAATCATCGACCGAATAGATTATCAAGGTACTAAGATCAATGAACATGATCATGTTGTGAAATTTAATGCATTATAGGTCACCATGGTTAGAAAATAAATAAATCCAAATCAACAAGTACCAAGATCAATGGCCAAGAAGTAATACCACTATAATTAAATGTCAACTCCAAATCCATTTCCATCATAAATCATCTAGAGTTAGATTAAACAATGGAGATTAGTTAGGTACAGTGACTAATGGTCACAATTAGATGACTATTTTTCATGCTATTTTTTATGCAAACTCAGAGTTACATCAATATAACTTACAAATTAAAAGAATGGTCCTATTCATCATGAAGAGGTTACCAACCGTGATTAATATAGTAATTTCCTCGACCTTATCTAAGGTCTAAACTATACCATGATGCCATAGAAATATTTCAAATTCCAACATTATAATATGTGAAATGATGATCCCAAAAGGTAGGTTGTGTGATCATTAAAACAAAAATCATTACCTTGACCTTATTTAAGGTTGGTTTTGTATGATCAAGTAACTCAAAGGTGGTTATTTGAAATGATAAAGGTCCCCATGACCTTAGTCATAGGTAATGCATGCCCATATGCTCTATTAATGATGGAACATGATTGGTCAAACAAAGTTGAATGTGTACTTTACCTTAAGAATTATAAACTTACCTTGAACTCTCCTAAGTTGGTCCCCACAGAGGGGATGAGTATTTTGTAAAGTATGTACATGATATGGTGAGATAAGATAAAGAAATTCATTATTCTTATCCAATATATAATTTTTGCATGCAATCATAAAAGGATAGATTAGAGATAAAGACAAATCTACCATTGCGATTGGATGCAATACACAGGTGTCACATCATGCACAAAGAAGAAAAATATCATTTACTTACATTAGAGGAAACTTACAGACCAAACAAGAGCTATTTTTAGATAAAATTATTCACCCAATTTTATTCATTACATTAATAGTAGAGCAGTCAACTGCACTTTGACTAAATTATATTTTGTGAACTAAGGCTATTTTTGCCTCATTGTAAAAGCATGGTTTTTTTATTTTGTTATTTATTCATGATAAAGGTTAAAATTAACATGCTTGGGGTGAGTAAAACTACAACCTATTTTTTGCTATATATTGTGTGCATTGGCAAGGAAAAAAGGAGGAAATTTTGAATGTAGGAGTGCTGAAGAATTTTATTTCTATTTTTCCCTTGAATAAGAACAAGTAATTTCCTTTCCAATTATTTGTAGTGGTGTGTATATTTTATTAAATCTTATGGATGTTAATTACCTGAATTAATAATCTAACCTTTTTTTCAAATTTGGTGTTTTCTGCATTGTCTTAGCATATATGTTAGTTGTTGTGTTGTGATTTATTCCCTCAATACATAAGTTTTTTCCTTAGGATCAAGATGAAAGACCCATTGGTTCGTACATCTGCAATTTTTTCTCAATTTTAATGTGCATGTACTCAGTAAAATCCCTCAATCAGTTAGGTGTATCACCCCATTTCTATTTTAAGTTCCAAAAATCTTTCTTACCCTTAAGAACTCAAAAATCTCAAAAAACATAGTTTAGGATACATCAATAAGGAACAAACCTTGATATCAGAGACTCACCTCAATAATAGGTATAACCACAAACCTGGGGTGTTTCCATTGTATATATAGAAGTGAGGGAGAGAAGAAATTTTAGAACTCATGTTGTTATCCCTTAGACAAGGTGCGCTTTTGAGAGATAAAAGATACATCATAGAAAATACATTTAATAAGTCATTGCTAAGGGAACAAATTTATAAACATGTATCAAAAATCAATTAAAAATCCTTTGTTGTATTTTCTAATTTCTTTTTTTTGTTCTAATATAAAATGAGTATGTTCCCTTGGAAGTGATTTTCATACAAATTAATCAAAGAATTATTCTATGTATGAGGTGGAAAGATATATGCATAAATGTTAAAAGGAGTGCAATAACGCCTATTTTGTTGTTTAGAAAAATTATTTATGCATCTTTATTTTAGTATTTTGTATTTCTAGCCTTCATCTTGCTTTGAATTCATTGCACATAATTGTATTCAGTTGAACCTAGTTGTTTTATTCACTTCAGGTAATATCAAAGATTGTATTCTGGATTCAAAGATCTTGACGATATATCCAATATTTTTATTGGGGATTTGAAGTCATTTTAAAATTTGAGAATAAAGAAATGAAATATGTTAGGAGATAAGATAAAATGTTTCAACATGACTAGAAGTAAAAATACTTAAAAAAAGTATTCTCTATTTATGTAAAAGTATCCTAAAAGAATTAAAATAAACAAGTGCATTTATTTTGTTAAATATAAACAAAATTATATCGTATCTCTACTACTAATAATGACGTACTGATTTATTATTCTAAAACTAAGAAAACTACACATGTATAGTTCTATCAATTGCATTAGATAAGTTTGAAAACTATATACTAGTAGATTGTCAACCAGGTAGGACTGCTATGCTTGGTTCCTAAACCTATTAATTGCCATGTTAATAAGAAAAATGAAATAATACCACAACATAATCATCATGCCAACTAAAAAATATAAGTTTTGAAGCTTGGTCATGATACAAGAGATTTAAGTGAAGGGATAATTACATTAGATGGGAATTAACATCAAATTTGTAACCCGTTTTTTAAAATTATTAGTACTCCAACAGAAGTGCAATTGGCCTCATGGATGTTAAATGTTCTTCTTAGTTGTGGGATTGAACTCTTACATGACTTTAGATTCTAGTGGGTATATATATAAACTTAAATCAAGATTGTTTTGTTCCTTGTAATAGTCGATGGTTTGTTTCTTCATCGTATTCATTTCAATGTAAAATGAAAAATATGTTAAACTATAATATGTATCACTGCTCTATTAGGTTCCTAAAAATATTAATTTCCAACGTAATAAGGACATTGAAAGAAGACCACAACATTCTTGTGATGCACAATGAACACCAAAAATTGTGAATCCTGGTCATTATACAAGAGATTTAAGTCTAGGGGTAAGTATTGTGTATGTAGTGTTGGTGCTCAGAATTGTCTCGCCCCATTTCTGCCCTTGAAGATTTATTTATTCACGGCCTATGTCATTTTATCCTTCCCCGTATTGTGTTTTTCCAGTCTTGGTTGCCATTTTAATCTTCTCCTATGTCAAAGATAATGTGTGGGTTTGTATTTGTCTCATGGTTCCTTTGTTCCTCTAGAAAAGCTCTATATTTTGAGTCTCCCATGCTCCATTCCTTCAAAACTCATGTTTTCACATTTCCTCCATTTTCCACAGTCAAGATTTTTTATCCCTACTATTTTTTCCCTAAATACTCGAGGAGAGATGAGTTGATGTGTCCCTAACGATCGTGTTTGAGACTTACAACAGTCTAAATTCTCTTTCCTTGAATAAAACCTAAATTTCTTCCTCTAATGGGCGTTTCTCTTTGTTTTACGGTTTGACAGTTGACAGGGAAATGTGGCACCTCTTGGTTGGATCCAGATCAACTTAATACTTCATAAATCCTATAAAAATCCTTAACTTTAAAATGTTTCCACGTGGAGGAATGATGCTCATTTGAGAATCAACTTTTTGGTTTGGATTTGAAGTAGCATCGAGAGGACATCTGGAGGGCTAGAAAGAAAGAGACACATGGAGACTTGTGTTGGGTTTCCCATACTTATACAAATTTCAAAAGGTTTTAGGGAAGTCCAGGACACATGGAGGAACGATGCTCATTTGAAAGATATACTTTTGGGCTTTGCCTTGGGTTAGCACCAAGAGGATACATGGAGGCTTTTGTTGCTTGGTCCAGACTTAGAAAACTTTTATGTAAATGGATACAGTTTGGCAGAACAAGGACACGTGGGGAACTCCACTCACTTTGCATTTTACTTAGACTTTTCAATGGCCAAAAGGAGACTGCCTCGGAGCTTGACATGTGGTTCCCTCCACAAAGCTTCAAGCCTTGAAACAAATTTTGCCAGAGCAGGACATGTGGTGAGCCCGCACTCGTTCAAGATATTAAATTTTTGGGTCCACCTGAAGGTGAGCCATTGTGACACGTGGAAATTTTAAAAGTCATAAGGGGTGGGGAAGTGGCCATCGGAGGCAGCTTAAACTTTTTTCCTCTTTACCCCATAAAGGTTAAAATATCAAAAATGGCCAGCAAGCCCGATGGGAAATAATCAATGTTTTGCCCCGGTCAATTGCAGAGGTATGAGCTTTCGGAGGAAAAGTGAAAAAATTTCCCTTTGAGGGAAAAGGAGTTAAATGCATAAAAGTACTCAGGGTTCTGCTGGGACCCACATTAGGGACTTGAAGTGGAAGGGTGGAGCTACAAGGAAAACTTGGAAAAAAATTCTTTTTTTCAAAAGAGAGTCAAATGGTAGAATTTCTCTGTGTTTCCTTTGGGACCCACCTCAAGACACGTTTCGAGCCCATTTTCAGAAGTGGAGGTGTAGAGAAAAATGGGAATTTTTTCCATTTTTTCAAAAGGGTCAGAAAAAGTCAAAGGAAGCCCCCGAGCCCATTTTTGGATCTTTCACATGGACAACCCACATTTAAAATCAAAGATCAATGGTTGTTGAGCGTCTAAATCTGATTTTCCCCTTATATTTCTGTAAAGCTCCTGGCAGTGTGAGTCTTCATGATTTATTTCTATTTTCTACACGAAATAGAGGAGAAAGTTAATTTTGATATCTAGACTTTGGTGGCAGAGATCTGAAGACATATTTTTCCATTAAAATGGTCTAAATCTAAAGCCCGATCTGGTTTTCCATTTTTCTTTTCCTGAGCATGAAAGGGGTCAGATTTGATTGATATGGTGTAGAAGTGGTTACCAAATGGATGGAGGCATGTTTTTATCAAGAAAGGAGTTGAATCTTGGAAGAAATCAAAGAAATTTTCCCTCGAGCACCTGGTGACTTTTTGTAGATCTGATTTTGTGAATCACAAAAGAATCATGGCAAGCACTGGTGCATTTAAATTTTTTGTCTTTTAGGAGGAAGGGGATCAGTTGGAAATGTTATAAATGGCACGAATTTTTCATGTAAATGGTTGGGAGTTTTTGGAAAATATTAGGATTGATTCTCTCCAGCAAAAAAACCTTAACAGAGCCCATACATTTTGAGAAGCCATCTAGAGAAGCCTGTATATCTCTCTTTGTGTCAAATTTGATCATGTCAAGGTGGTTGCAAAAGTATAGCCATTGAGAAGCTTTGATATTATTCTGGAAACTTTCCCTTGCTGATAAGTTTGATCAAACTTTGACTTATTCGGTGTCAATCTTGTGTAAAGTGTATTTATTTCATTTCTGAATGCATACAGGTAGTTTTTCTTGTTTCGATAGCAATCTTGTACCAAAATATATTCCAATCACACAGGTATCAGTCCTTGTGATAGTTTAGTGATATCCACAATTTCATTTCTCAGGAGAGCGTTCATCTGGGAATGGGATAAATGGTTTAAAATCACTTTTCTTTCATTTTTTTGATAGATATTATTTGTAAGCCTCTGGGTGTACCTCAGGCGTGACTTGGTTTATATCTTAGTGATTTATTGGGTCCTTTGACTCAAGCCTTCATGAAATAATCCCACAGGTTGTGTGAAGGAGTGTTGATCTGGACCTCCATTGAAGCCCATATTCTAGTTGAGGAAATAATTTAAATATTTGTGGCATTTTTTTGATTGAATCTTTCCATTTCGCATAAGCTCTCAAGGTTCTAGTAAGTCAAGTCCATACTTTCTCCCCTCCCACAAAAATTCATTTAACAATAACCAATCCTACCCATACTACCCCAATTTTTACTTTGTATACCCACACTAGATGAAAATCCTTTTACTAAAGTATGCCGAACAGATCAAGTTTCCAAATGTCTTTAGTAACCTTTGCCTTGTTGTGAGAATATCTCCATAATCTGGAAGTGACAACTCATGAGAGTCAGATTTGGTGTGTTGATCATATTTTCCCCAAGGCCTTCTCTATAAAATTTATGTAAAAGAAAGGTAATTGTATCTCCTTTCAAATAAAAGAGGTTACACAATAGGTTCTCTTACCTTGGTTGAAAGGCACAACCTAAAATAGTTAGGATAAGATCACATCCTTTTGAGGTTCTATCCATCTCTCCACAAATCCAAGTAACAAAGGGACAACTAAATTTCTCCCTAGCTACAAAATGACATACATTTATGATCTATCTACCTCTAAGCTCCCTATTGAATCTGTGTTGCTGCTTGGTTAGAAAAGGAGAACAAATTTGGGTACCAACATGTATTTTTGATGCCAACATTTAATGCAAAATTCGACACTATGTTCAACCATGATAGGTAGGAATGCTCCGCTAGGTTCCTAAAAACAATAATAACCAACTTAGTAAGCACATTGAGAAAATACCACAACATACCCGTGATGCACAATGAACATCAAAATATGTTAATCTTGGTCATGATACAAGATATTTAAGGAGAGGGGTAACTACTGCCTAGGTAATTATGTTGCCAACATTTAATGAAAAATGAACACTTTGTTCAACCATAATAGGTAGGCCTTCTCTTCTTGGTTCATAAAAATAGTAATTTCCAACTTAATAAGTACATTGAAAAAAGAAAAAAACACACTCATGATGCACAATAAACACAAAAAATTGTGAACCCTTAAAAAAGGTAAAAGTCTTCTTGATTTTCTTTTTCAAGGGGAAAAATAGGCTTTTGAGCATCTTATAAAACAAGCAGTACACTCTTATGCTACTGCTTGTTCTAATTTTATAAGTCACCAAAAGAAACATAGAAAAATAACACAACTATATATATTAAGTTGAATTAAGATTGTTTTGTTCCAGGTAACACTCAGTAGTTGGTTTCATAATTAGATTTATTTCAATGCAAGATGAACACATAAGAATCCAAAATATTATTATTATATTAACTTGAATCAAGATTGTTTCATTCATATTTGGTTACTTAATTACATTTATTTTAATGCAAAATGAACACTTTGTTGAACTATAATAGGTAGGACTACTTTATTAGGTTCTTAAAAATAGTAATTTCCATGGTAATAAGCACATTAAAAGAAGAGCAGAACATACTCATGATGCCCAATGAAAAATGAAATTTGTGAATCCTGGTCATGATACAAGAGATCAAATGGTGTAAATTTGTTCTATTTTCAACATTTATGGGAATTTTTTTTTTCAGAAATGGGCATTCAACTATTGTTTAGTTGTTTGGCCCAATGTTTGCAAACATGAAGAAAAGAACATACCTGTAGGGTTGAGGATGCTTGTAAGATTAACGTGGGCTCTTCATGGGATCCTACTCGTTGAGGCTATGGGATCTAACTAACTATGGGCAAGGAGATGATATTATCTCATAGGTCAGATCTGTGGAGTCTTCACATGAAGGAGCTAGGTAGGGGAAAAGTTAAATCCTCCATGCTTCCTCCAATATATAAACCAAGGGGTTTGCTCAAAGTGGGATTCATGTAAACCCCCCCTTCACAAAAACCCTTTTCTGTCCCTTACGTGGCAATAACATACACTACTTGGCACTTTGTATAAAATGGGTTCACGAAAAGGGTGGTTTTCACGAACTCCCCTAATTTCCAACCCCATCATATTGCCCAATATATTTTTGGGATCATTGAGTGGGACACGAACCATGCTTTCAACCATACTTTTGTAAAAAAAGATGGAGTATGGGACAAGATATCATAATTTTTGTGTGTAGTTCTTGACTAGTTTTTACCCCACCTACTCACCTGGTCACTATTTTGTTTCTTCACCATTGGATTTGAATAAAAAAATCCTTTGCAACGAATATAATTTTTATAAAAATGGTAAAGACATTCCTAAGCTAGGGAGGTTTGAAATCGGGCTATCGTTTGAGTTCATCCAAGCTCCATGGAGTTTTTTTTCCACCTTCCGAACTGGTTTTGGAACCTAATAATCTAAATTTCCATTCAATGAAATGTTGGTCTACATGTAACATGGATTGGTGTGTGACTGGACATTCTCTATTTCATCTACTAACCACTGCATCCAACTCAGCTTCCCGCACGAACATGTCACCTTAGTATTCAATGCAAATGTGAATGATGTTTTTGTTTTTATGTGGGAAAGTTTGATTTTAGAGTTTTTAGATCTACCCTTTAGGACATCCATGCCCCCTAACTCCGAAACTGACTAGTCATAAAACCTAAAAATACTAGCTCATGAACCCGGAAACTGCCATCCCCCGAATTTGACATAAGACAACCTCTGAAAAATACCCGAACTAACCACATCTTGGTGGCCTCAAATTTTTAGGATCTTCTACTTCATACTTCACTCACCATGTATTTTTATCCTTCCACTGGTTGACCTCCAAAGTGATCGATCCCTGAAGTCTGAAATATTAGGACTTTGAGCTCCCATTGTTCTCTAATTGGCCACTATAGATCTACCTTCACTTATCCAACAGGCTCACCATTTCACCACCATCAATGCTCAACCCTCACAATGTCGCCAAACTCGGCTTGCCCTAAATTTGTTTTAAAACCCTCACCGATTTTGATGGCTAACTCGAAGTAGAAATGGACTAGGTCATTTCCACACAAAACCCCCAACTATTTGTGATCTTTCTTTATTACCTCAAGATAGATGTCCAACTTTTACACCCCCGAGATGAATTTTATTTTTCCAAGATCTTGGAACTCGGTCTTCCACCTTCAGCCTGTGAATTTTCTGGGCTCAACCAAAGGCTTCCCTCAATGTCGTATCTTAACCCTTCAAGCACATCACTATCATTCACCTATGTTTTCCACCTTTCTCAGCTCCTGTGATGAGCTCACCCTCCTATCTACATCTGACTCGGTCCAAAGTATGAGCTCTCTAGGGCCAAGTTTCATGTTAAACCTTCACCTAGTTCTAAGGCCAACTCGGTCGATGCGGGGTTTTCTTTTCTAAGAAAAACTTCAATTTGGCCTCTTACCGCAAGATGTGAGCTTGGTGAGCTACTCATGCTATCCCTTTTCAGCTCAAACCCCTTAGAAGCCCACTTAGGGCATTTTTTCATTTTTTTTCTTTTTTAGTGTATTTTCTAGATTTTTTAACCAAGGAAGGGGAAATGGGTGCTCAGAAACTTAAAACATCAAATTTTCCTTCCATGGGCCATTTTTGGTAATTGTTTTAGGTCGGATGTGGGCTAATAGGGCCCACATTTCAACATTTTTGTAGATGATCCAAAGGGTAGGCACATAGAAGGGAAAAAATTCCTCGATATCATTTTCACTCCTGAACCCATTGAATGTGCTCTTGAGACCTCGTAAATTTCTTAAAACTCAAGTTTCATTGTTAGGGGTTATATTTCTACCTATGGGGTGTATTCAAGTTCCTATGGTCTTCTTAGGTCTATGTTGGCCAATTTTTCCTGGGGGAATTTTTTTTTCAACAATTTGGCGTCTGCAAAGGACATCTACCTACTAGATGTTATGTACTAGAAGCTATGATATGTCAATTGGGAAAAAATTCACAATATGCATGTATACTAATGCTTAACCTATTTAATTTTAAAGTAGGAGACCTCCTACACACCGTTGAACCTGTCTTGAAACATTTAGGCCCTAGATCTGTCCTGTTGCTTGCTCTCTCAATTTTCAAGAATGAAGCACAGAAAAATTATGATGATTGGAATTCATTGCACACTGTAGAGTTTTAAATAAGGTGTTCTTGGAGTTTTTACATCATATAACTCTATTAATATTAGAATTTTATATTTCTTCTAAAACTTTAACTTGTGACATGTTGCTAAGGGCTACTCTATGATTTGGCAAAGGTGCCTAAAAGTTCACCTGTGATAGATCACGAAGGACTCAAAGAATAAAAACTTAGTAAAATCTCTCGTTAATTGTGATTTTAGTTGTTCTACATTTTTTTTGTCTTGAAATTTACAACTGTTCCTCATTGGTATGAACTCCTTATATATTTGGGAGGCCTTTTGATGATCTACATGTACTGTGCCGGTGAAAACACGATCCCAAAATTTATGTACAAAAATAGAAAATTATACATGCCTAAGTAGATATGCAAAGTTTTCCTAAGCACTTGTGATGCTAAAAAAAAATCCTACATCTACCCTCCACTGACCTGAGCAATAGGAGACTTCAAATGAATCCTTAAACTGGTAGTTAAAAGTAACTCCCTATTTTTACAATGGGCAACCATGTGGAAGATTTAATAGTAAAAAAGGTTGTATGAATGAGTGAAAAATAGATAACGGACCAACCCTTCACCCAAATCATCAAGGTATCAATTGAAGGCATAAAAATTACCTTTTTAGAATTATCCACATGGGGCCCTTGGGGATGTTATAACTAATGCAACTTATCCTTGGTACTATGAATCCCATCCTGATGTTCATAATTGAACATGAATGGATGTGAAAACTCTGTTTCATCTCTGACGAAGCTAGATACCTAATGGGGCATGTTCTTTACTTCTGAATGTGCCCACTGCTCTGAGCTATGATTTCAATAAGAAATTCTTGATGAATAATTTATAAGAAAATGTGACTTTATGTAACCTGATTTTATTCCTCTTGCACATTAATAGACAACTAATGTCCAATTTGAGTGAATGGTATGAGAGAGATGACCCCTTCTCACTCTTTTCCTTCCAAGGAGATGTGGAACTCATCCTTATTATGCAGCTCCTGAAATTTTGCTACAGCCTCTAATGAAACTATCAATGGATCAATGCAAGAGGTTGTGCTTTACATCTCACAAGGAAGCTTCTCCTATTTGGCAATAGGATATTATGCTCGAAAGATGGATGATGGTGGATAAAGTGTGGTGATTTCTATGAGCTCCTTTCTATTCAAATATTTTTCTAAATCTGAAAGATAATCACCTTCCTCATTGCCTATTTATGGTAGAGATTCAATCTCTTCCATCTTATATTCCAACATCAAGCTGGAGAGTTCAAGATTTTTCTCATGTTCAAAATTTGTAGAAGATGTGGGAGAAGGATTGAAAACTTCTTGTACAACATTTTTCACATTTAAGACATGTGGGGTATTTTTTTTTTCCTTTATGGCATGAATATGATCCTCCTCTACTAATTTTGCAGCTATTGAATGATCAACCACTTCTAAAAATAGAGTACCCTCATGGAAACTACACTCCGAGCATATCGATTTTTGATCATCTTTAACTTTTTCTTGCTTTGCTACTGTTACTGCAAATTTGGTATCTACCACCTTTTCTTCCACCTTGGCCTCCTCCGAAGGATTTACAAGTAAGGTTCTCTTCTAAATTTTGAATATTAGGACTAAGCTTCTAAGTTTGTAATCATGTATTATTCTTACTTCTCCTGTTGATGGGTTCCTTTATTTTCTTCCTGACACGGGTTTGGGATTATAAGATGAGTGGTGGGTGGGTCTTTACTAATTTTTACTATGTTGGTGGTGGAGAGAAGGTTCATTTTATTACTCTTGTGGAGGAGGTAGTTTCTTGGAGGGGAAAAGGATAAAGAAATTGAGATGAGCTGGGAGAGTAGAAGATGGAGAAGGGAATTCCATACTAGCTACAACTAGTGGGAAACTTGGAAATTAGGGTTGTTTAAATTATATTGATTGGTGAGAACAAAGAAGAACAATGAGATGGTAATGTAAGGGCCTCTCGTATACAATGCTGACTTGCATAATGTTCAATATCCTTAATCCATTTTTACAGCTGGGCCATCATATCAATTATGAAGCAAATTTTCTCTTGCATGCTCTAATGAGGTTGAAAGGGGCCTTCCTGTGGACAAGGGGCCCTAGATCCAATCCTAAATGCCTTCATTTGGGGTAAACCCTAGACTACATAATACTATCATCTGTAGGATCTGCATTTGTAACATAACATCTTTAGGTGAAGAATGTCCTCTGAAATCTACATACCCTTACTCTCTAATAGCTAGATAGTTTGGCATATAACCAAGCCGGTTTGTGTCTTTCTTGCTAGGATATACCCACTATTGATTTACATCATAGTATGGATCTAGAGATGGTTGATACCAGCTTAGGGATGAACTTTAAAAATCTGGGGGTGGATTCCCATCAAACAAATAAATCCATGACTGCACAACCTCATGAAATGGAAGAATATGAATGGACAAGAGAAAAATTGATGGAATTGGTTGAAAAGTGAGATAAATTATACTACTCAAAGAGTGGTTTTGTTATCTAGAAGGAATAACTAGTTGTTCTTTGCATGTGTCCCTCCAAAGAATGAAATTTGACCAAGTGCACAACAACTTTATGAGATGAATTTGAATGCTAAAAATGTAGACCTTGAAAGTCTCAAAAAATAGGTACAACTACAAATGTTCTCCAAAATCCCTAAACTTCTTAACCTAGCTTTACCTAAAAACCTATTAAATCCTTAAATGCCACAGACCCTAAATTCTAAAGTAAGAAGACTCTGAAACATGAAATTATAGCAACCTCAAAAATTCTGAACTCCAAAAGCCTAAACTTTTGAAACTTGAAATTTCTAAAGTATGAAATTACAAAAGGTTTGAAATTTCAAAACTTGTAAGGGTCTTAAATTGTGAAACCTAAAATCCTGAAATGCAAAAAATCCCTGAAATTTTGAAAATCAAATTTTCAAAAATTTGAGGATACCTTTTTCAAATTCAACTATCGATCTATCATCTATGAAATTTTGAGCCTATTTTGCACATGCTAAGCCATCAAAATATGATTTCAGACTCTATCCCTATAGCAAAAGCCTCTGAAATAAAAAATTTAAAGGTATTGAACTTTGAAATGCAAGGGAAACTCTAAAATTTTCTTCTTGTTTGACTTGGATTCAATGTGACAAGGTTTTGTAGTAGAACAACTTGTTAAAAAGAATGAAACTCTTACTTCTCATAGTGTCCCGACGGGTCTGCCAAAATTGTTTATGCAAAATCAAATCATCCCCCGAATGGCCTTGTTTGAGATGGCGCATTTTGTGTGATTCTATAATATTGAGATACCCTGAGTGTGGGACATTGCAAAATGGGATAAGTCTCCGAAGAAGGCCAGTTCCTGCTCCTAACCTATCTACCACTAATTATGTCTACTGTAGCACTACGAGTAGTGATACACCAAGAAAGGAGTGTTGGACAGATTGCCAACCCTGTGAAATGAGAAAAAGGTAAATTTTAGGAGCTTGGACAAGATACAACACAGATAAAAATTATACCAATGCACTAAGAGGAGGATAGGAAGCTTTATCATAGCCCCAAAATGAAAACATTCACCATTCCATGATAAAAAAACCTCCAAACCTACAATGAACAAGAAATATACACATTTCCTACAATCACAATCAGAGGAGAGGAAAAGTAATGCAAATAATGCAACGATTTAAAACTGAATCAAAAACACCATTTTATTACTCCATGAATTTTTTACAGTACATTTTTATAGTAAGAAAAGGCATGAAATCGTTACAGGGATTTGGAGGAAGGCTTGAAGGCCCAGTCGAAGAGGGGGTGCATGGGAGAAAAAAATGACCAACCCTTTAAATTTATAGAAGAATTTTGAGGAGATCAGAGAGAGAATATATGAAATTACATCAAAACCCATCAAAAATCACCATTTTCCTTACAAGAGTGATGGAAAAACATGCAATACCCATTACCTTTTGTACCTTGCCTTATTGTGGAAGAAATGAAGCCCATACCTTCAAGATGCATTTAGGTATGCCCCTTTTCCTGCAACTTCATCATTGATTTTTTTTCACCAACCCCATTAGTTTTTCCTCTCTAATCATTCCATATTGTAGAGTCCGACATAAGCTTTCCATTGACTATATTTTTGTAAAACATGGTGGAGTATGGAACAACATATCATCATTTTTGTGTGGGTTACTTGACTACTTATTCTCCCACCTACTGATGCATTCTTTCTTCACCATTGGATTCTACTTCAAAAATCCTTTCCAACGAATATAATATTGCTAAAAATGGTTAAAAATTCCCAAGCTATGGGGACTTGAGATCGGGCTACGGTTTGAGTTCATTCAAGCTCCATCGAGCTGGTTTTCCACCTTCCAAGATGGTGTTAGTACCTAGCAATATCGCTTTCTATTCAATGCAATGCGGTTGTAGACGTTAGCTGGCTTCGGGGGTGACTCAACGTTCATTGGTTCACCTACTCACCACCGCTTCTAATTCACGTACCTGCATGGACCTGTAAAATTGGCATTCGATGCAAATGTGGCGGAGGTTTGATTTTTTTATTTTAGGCAGGAAAATTTAATTTTGGAGTTTCGGGCTCTACCGCTTTGGAAATCCATATCCCCCAACTCTGAAACCGACTCATGGCAACCCCTGAAAATGCTAACTCCCGAAACCTGAAAATACCACCCTCCAAATTTGACACGTGGAAACCTCCAAAAACACCCCAACTCGCCACGTCATGGTTACTTCACACTTTAATGATCTCCTACATAAAACTTCAATTGCAACACATTTTGGACCTTTCACTCGTAAACCTCTGAATAAGTCGATAACTTCTGAAATCTTCGGGATTCAGGCTCACCATTTCACAATTGTTAATGCTCGGCCCTCACGATGTCGTCGAGATGGCCTTGCCCTTTAAAAATTTCTAAAACCCACTCTGAATTTTGATAGATCGCTGGAACAAGAAAATGGACTTGGTCCTTTCCACGCAGATCCCCAACTCATTGTGAGATTTCCTTATTTCTTTCAGCTAGATGTCTGAGCATCGCTCCCTTGCGATGCATTTACTTTGGCTGAGCTCGGGGAGCTCGGCCTTCCACCTTCGACCTTTGACTTTTCTCATCTCCACCCAAGCCTTCCTCGATGTCGCGGCTCGACCCTTTGAGCACAACACTGTCGTTTTCCTATGTCTTCCATCTTACTCGGCTCCTCCGACGAACTCACCCTCTAATGTACGCCTAGCTCGGTCCAAACTACGAGCTCCCCATGGCCGAGTTTCCCATTAAACCTTCACCTGGTTCTAAATCCAACTCGATTTGTGTGGGGCTACCTTTCCCAAGCCAAATTTGAACTTGCCTCATTTCCGCAAGGCGTGAGCTTGCCAAGCATCTCACTGAACTGCTCAGCGAGTTCTTTTGAGCTCAAACCCCTTACAAGCCCCCATAGGGTATTCTGTCATATTTTTTGTATTTTTTTAGTTTATTTTCTAGATTTATTGGCTGAGAAAGGGGCAATGAGTGTCCATAAACTTAAAAAATCATATTTTCCTACCATTGGCTGTTTTTGGTCGTTTGTTTACGTTAAATGCGGGCCCATAGGGCCCGTATTTCAACATTTTTCAAGATGATCCAAAGGGTTGGAACCTAGAAGAGGAAAATATTCCTCGATATCATTTTCACTCCTGAACTCAACGAATGTGCTCCTGAGACCTCGTAAGCTACCTGAAACTCAAGCTTCGTCATTAGGGGTCCCTTTTCTACCATTGGGGCCTATTAAAGTGCCTGGGGGTAAAAATTATCAAAGATTTTTACTCAAGAAAGGAAAAATGTGCAGACATTTTAAAGATTCAGTGCAGGTTCGTGAATTCTTAATGCCCATATAGGATGTCATTTTGAGTCTTAACATCTTCAATAGAATTATGCGTAAGCCCTAAAATAATTGGTTTAGGGTTTAGATGGAGATGGGAAGGGAATCATACATAACAAGCATACATTTAGAAGCAAGAAAGGAATAAACTTCAAATGCTAAGTTTTATTTCAAAACAAAAGGTTCACAAACGAGAAATATGAGGGTTATAATTTCAGGATGCTTTTCAAATAAATTTTCTTAGTTCCAGATGGTCAAACTAGGTACAAAGAGTTTATTATATGAAATACTTATGATTATATACAATATTTTAAACTATTAGAATTCATGTGTTGTAGAATTGCAAAATGATGTGCTTGAAAAGCAAAAAACTTGTAGATAACTCATTATAGAGAACAATTGATTTTATTCATAAGTAATTTTTTTTATAAGATTCCACACAAGTTATGGGACTTGACTATGCAAGTGATGAAAAAAATGAATTTGACACCAAAAAATAAATAAAAGAGTAAGGGGACCAATAATTTCCTGGAAACAAATCCCCTCATTTGTTGGAGAATCTCCCAACTTCCATTTTTTTCTCCAATGCACTTATAGAAGAGAAAAAGAAGAGGATTTTAGAGCTCGGGATATCTCGTAATGACTCGGTAAGAAAATGTGCGAAATGTATTTACATTACATAACTACATAATGATTATCTTAAAGTAAGGTATAGGAAACCAAAATCATGTTTCCCTCAATTGTAAAACCATGTATTTATAGAAAGAAATTTACAGGATAACGTGATAGTTTTCTTTTAGAAAATCATGCATGTAAGTTACTAGTGCATATCAGTGCAAAGATATGATGCAATTTCTAACTATATATGCATCATTTAAGAGTACTAGTATGAAATAAATGCTTATAACCCACATTGACAATTTGGCCCTATACATGATAATAATGGCTCGCATAAGGAAGATTTACTATTTTAAAGAAGGAGAATCATAACGTTACAGTTTCAGCAAGTCATGATTGAAGACATATCAATATATCATGTTCAATTAAAGAAGGAAATTAGTGAGGCTATCTTTCTTCATTTTTCTTTGGCACCTTTTCCAGTAATGAATATGCTTGTACATCACTAATATTAAGGAAATATGAAAATGTTTAGCAAAAATAGAGAGCTACAATTCATTATTTTTTCCTTTCAAGAGTGCTCATACAAAATTTCAAAGATAGATCAAATTTCAAAATCTTCGCTCATTGTTCTAGATTAAAAAATAAAATTAAAGCAACATGAACATATCACTCAAACCTTTTCAAGAAAATGAAAATTTTCATTAAAAATTTAGTCTATGAATGTGATTTTCTAGTTTGAAAAAATTATTTAATAACATCAATTTGGGAAACATTTATTGCTTCATCCACATATGCAACATAAGATTTTGTATTAAATTCTCCATCGAAAAATGTGAAAATATCCTACATATTTTTAGTTGAGATGCAAATCTTGAGCAATATACATGGTAGTAAAATAAATATAGCTCAATTTTGTTTTTCCAAGCTCCCAATTTGAGCTCATCAGATGGTTCTAGTTTTCAATAGTCCTGTACGAACACAAGAACACGAGAAACAAAGTTTAAGAGCGTTAGTTGCAGTAAGATCGAAAATGGAGTCTAAATGCACAACAAGCACTACCAAATCTTTTCAGAAAGTTACAAACAATGAAATACAAACTTCCAAAATGTACAAATGTAGCAAATAAAACCAGATAATCTGATGGCAGCCACACTCACCCAACTCAAGGAGAAATTGAAATTATATTTTTACCTTAGGTTTTTCACCCTATTCATGTTGGCACAGTTAGCCTTAATCATCATCAACAAATTATTTACCATGGTTAGGGTAACCTTTTTTGACCATGATGGTTATTAAATAAAGAGGGGTTGAGTTATGTTATTTTTCATTTTCAAAGTGAGGAATTATTATTTTTAAATAATCATTTGATAATTATTGTAAAAAAATCTTTGATTATTATTCAATACTTGATTAAGCAAATAGACCCCATGAGACATGGAATGTATAAATTATTTACCTTTCTAACTAGAATCTCAAATTATTAAACTTACATTAATTGTGCAATATTTAAAATTGGGTTAGCAATTAGTTAAACAAGAACTCCAAGTACGAATGCCAAGTGTTGAAGACAACTTATAGTCTTGTTAAGTTCCCTTTTGACAAAGTAGTTAATTGGAGGAAACTGGGACATGATGTGAATTATTTTTCAGTTACATCCCCACTTCCCTTTTCTCTCCACTTTCCTCAAATTATTACGTCGGAGGCGTGGCTACTGTGAACTAGATCTCTTATGACTATGGCCTCCAACTTGACTAGCTATGTGCTTACCACAGGTGTCACTCAATGCCAGCATGGCATTCTAGAGGTTCACGTGCTTGTCATCTACCTCTTACCTCTCCCGATTTCCTCCTACTGCACTTGCATGTCTTTACATGGCTACGTGTCCAGCACTGTAGTAGCGGTGTCTTTTTTTGGTAGGACTCTTGGTGTATTGGCAATTTGTTTTTTCTATTTTTTTCTAACTATTGTCTTATGTTCTTGTCTGCTTTCAATTTCCTTCTTCCGCCCTCTTTAGAACCTTCCCACGGAGCGTCCCCATCAGGCACAGGTTTTTTTAAATGTCTGTCTTTTCTCCCTTGAAAGTGATTTCCAGTTTTCTTCTGTAACTTTTGTTGCTTTCTTAATGTAAATTTTTAATGACTTAAGATTTTATTGTTGCTATGACAATGAAACATAAGATTTTAAGCATCCACAGGTAGCTCAAAATACATCTTCTAATTTTTTTTGTGATTCTAGATCTGATAATGAGAAATTCAAAGATTAAATCTCAAAATCTGAAATGAATAATGTAACCCTA
This sequence comes from Taxus chinensis, assembly GCA_019776745.2. NCBI lineage: Eukaryota > Viridiplantae > Streptophyta > Pinopsida > Cupressales > Taxaceae > Taxus > Taxus chinensis. The sequence continues at coordinate 632,459,202 of CM034152.1, forward strand.
GACCTGAAAATGAGATTAGAACTAAAAAATGAAAGAAGACAATTCTCAATCTGTAAATATGAAAGTGATGCCATTGAATGAAATCACAGAAACTGCAAAAAATTGAACATGAAATTTCTGCAAATGTCAAACTAATTTTTGGAGAAATTGGGAAGGCAACATAATTTTTTTTGGATTGAATAACATGGGGTACCACACCATGATTATTTTAAGTGTTCCTTGTTGTCAGTTGCTTGAGCACGAGTGTGATTTGAACCCATGTTGCACATATATAAATTTTATGGTTTAAGTATCGTTTAACCATTACACAACAACCTAGGGGACTAGAAGGAAACGTTACTTTAATATTGATGAAAAGAAATAAAATAGTACTTACTTAACCGAAGGATATTTATTTTACTGACAGGGTATGAATGCCTACCCTGAATGTCTATTTTACCGACACTAGCTTTGCTAAAGACATTCTTAAGGCTTGTGCAGAAGAGATTCTTTCTTCTAAAGGAATTTCATTACCCCACTCCCTTACGGGAATTGTGAAAGCATACACAAGGTATGCCAATTGTTGGACAAAATTCTTCAAATAAACCTTGAGGATGCAAGATTTTAAAAGAAATTGAGCATGTAACCATACACGATGGTTGTGAATGCTTCAAAGGCATGAATACTAGCTAAGTTAAGGAAAATATAAATTGTATTCAAGTGATTGCAACCACTGTGGTTGTGGTTGTGGTTGTTTGTCCTAGGTTGTGCTACCCTGTATTTTTGGGGCTTTTTAGGGTAAGGCCTCTCCCAGCTTCTTTTGTATTCAAATAGTTTTTGCATGGTTAAAGCTTAATTTTCTCACCATTATGGATAATATAAGGAAAGAGCAGGTGGATTAATTACTTACCTGAAATAAGGTGGGTTGACATTCTAAAGCCTTCCACTATTTTTCCTTTCTAACTCATAAGTAAACTCGAGTATATCATTTTGGAAATGAGATTAAATTTTTTTAAAAATGTAAATAGCATCAATCATCCAGTAGAATGGATGTATAAGGAGCTCTTGTTCTAAAAAACAATCCAGAAATGGAACACGCAGAGCATGTTTGCTGATATCAAAGCAATAGTGGATATATCTGTGGCCTTAAAAAATGGCATTGGCACTGTATTACCAGTAGTATATATAGATAATAGCTGTGGAAACATAACAATTCCTAAATCTCATGATGAAAGAAAGGAAAACAACAATAGAAAATCATACATCAGGCAAGGAAAATGTTAACTAAAGTAAAAGAAAACCAAGTTTCGATTAACTTAGAGTCCAATGTATAGGACATAAAAATCCAAGAAAGGTATACTTACTACCCTTCCATAGGTACCATAGTTTTGTTAGAATAACTCCTAAACTCTAAATGAATAAGATACCTTATCTTCAAGACCAAAACCTTGATGACCAATGGTGTCAACACTCTTTAGTGTGCCTCCAATAATACGAGGACTTGGATGAGCTTCAGTTTCATCTCCTTGTTTCTTTCTACGAAAAGTCTTCCGATGAGAATGTGACCCTGAAAAAGGATGGGGAGAAACTGAAGCATCTAGATCATTTTATGCTCCTAACACTATCCCCAAGATTGATGAGGTCACCTGAGATCCAACCTCTTTCATTTGAACCCTTGTAGGAATGTTTGTAAAATCAGTTAGCAAATGAAACAAATGGAAACTAGTAGTGGAATAGAAGAGCATAGATTAGTATTCCTACTTCCATGGTCATATCATATTTCAATGTCTGCATGGTCTTGATTATGAAGAAATAGGCATATCTCTGGCACCATTTTGTAAAGGGGTCAGGTAGGTTTGAATGGAAAACCTGACCTCACTCTTCTTGGTTTACTATTTTAAATTAAAGTTAGTTGTCTACATAGATAGCATCAGAAGCCACGCTGCAACTGACATCAGTCTAGAAATAATTCAAAACATATGAAAGTCTTTGAACATAGGTAACATCTGCAAATTGGAAAAGAGAGAAATTTCATTTTCTATCTTTGTGCAGAACCATGTGGGTGTACTGGGAAAATGTATTTAATTCATGTGTTTGCAAATTGCAAGTGGTGTTGAAGACCATCACATTCATAGCCATGCAAAGCTAGGTAGCCGTTCCAACTAAATACCAAATAATTTAAAACATATCCATGGACCATATCCAACATACCATGAAACAACTTGAGAAAGAAAAGTCATTCCTTGCAAAAAAACCTAGCTGTACCAGACAAGAAAGAGTTTCAAGGATGTGAAAGAGTGTCTTGAATGGTTGAAGGAATGTAAATTTATTTTCCATGAATGCTCCAGGGAGTATTATTTGACTCAACTTCCATGCAGACTACATTGCCACGATGGGGCTGATTTCCAAAGCTAGGTCATATTACTCAACTGTTTTACATCATGTTAATTCTCTACACTCAAAGCTCATTTGTATTCTTGAGGTGAAGTGGGAAGCCTAAGTTTTTGGTAAGACACAACTCTTCGCTGAATTATACAATGACAATGCTATTGCAGTTGTTCCATCCGAGGGAACAAGGATATGCCGTGGTATTTAGTGGGGGAGGGGGCGAGCATGTTTAAGTTACAAGGATTTTATTTTGGGGGTGGCGTGTGTTGGTTCAGTGTGGGTTTATGAAAAAAAATAGGCATATCATTTTTCCAATAGTCCAATGCAACAAGCATGCCTGCATAGACATCAATTTGGATAAGTAAACAGTTTGGGATATATTACCAAATAAGGAAACTGTTGGTTTCCCAGCCATGTTGAAACAAAAAATTCCTGGAAACAATTGATTCTGCATGGATGGGGGTTTATCAGTGGTATCATAATATATATTACTATTCTCATTGTTATTTAGGATCTCAACCTATAAAAAAGATTCAAAAATAGTTACCGCAGGTGTTTGTTTACATACTATTTTTTTATCCTTCTACAATGTATTTGGTATGCACTTGTAGTATTTATGTAAATGAAAGTCCTAACATATTGCAGAATGTAAATAACATGGAGAAACAGAGACATTTCTACTGATAAAATATGTGCATTTGTTTTTAAAACTTTAGTTGTGGCGTAGAATTACCTGGAGAAAACAAAATTGAACACAAAATACTATGCATATAGCAAAAGATAAATATAAAATAACTGAGAGAAACTAAGATATTTTGTTGCGAACATAAGCTGACTTGTTCTTAAAAAATCATTCGTCCAATAGAATTAGCAGGAGTGGAAAACAAAATTGTACACAAAATTCTATACGCAGAACAGAACATAAATAACTTGCAACAACTAAGACATTTTATCGTCAAATTAAAAAACAAAACATAAATAACCTCAAGTAACTGAGTTGGTTTACTTCATGTAATGAAAATTGCAAATGTTGTAACAACTCAGGCCAGGTAAGTAGTTTCAAATTATATGTATATCATTTTGGAAATGAGATTATTTTTTTTTTTAAAAGTAAATAGTATCAATCATCCAGTAGAATGGATGTATAAGGAGCTCTTGTTCTGAAAAATAGTCTAGAAATGGAACAAGAAGAGCATGTTTGCTGATATCAAAGCAATAGGGGATATATCTGTGACCTTCAAAAATGGGATTGGCACTGTATTACCACCAGTATATATAGATAATAGCTGTGGAAACATTACAATTATTAAATCTCAGGATGAAAGAAAGGAAAACAACAATATAAAATCATACATCAGGCAAGGAAAATGTTAACTAAAGAAAAAGAAAAACAAGTTATGCTTAACATAGAGTCCGGTGTATAGGACATAAAAATCCAAGAAAGGTATACTTGCTACCTTTCCATAGGTACCACACTTTGGTTAGAAGAACTCCTAAACTCTATACGAGTAAGATACCTTACCTTCAAGAGAAAAACCTTGAGGACCAACAGTGGAAACACTCTTTATTGTGCCTCCAACAATACGAGGACTTTACTAAGCTTCATTATCATCTCCTTGTTTCTTTCTATTAAGATTCTTCCCATGAGAATGTTCCCCTAGAAAAGGATGGGGAGAAACTGAAGCATCTGGATCATTTGATGCTCCTAGCATTGTCCCCAACATTGATGAGGTCACCTGAGATTCAACCTCTTTCATTTGAACCCTGGTAGGAATGTTTGCAAAATCAATTAGCAAATCAAACAACTAGAAACTAAAAGAGGAACATAAAAGCATAGATTAGTATGACTGCTTCGATGGTCAGATCATATTTCAATGTCTCCATGGTCTAGATTGTGAAGAAATAGGAATATCTCTGGAAGCATTTTGTAAAGGGGTAAAGTAGCTTTGTATGGGAAGCCTGGCATCACTCTTCTTGGGTTACTATTTTAATTTAGAGTTAGTTCTCTACATAGATAGCATCAGAAGCCACTCTACAACTGACATGAGTCTAGAAAATTTTTTAAACATATGCAAGTCTTAGAACATAGGGAACACCTACAGATTGGAAAAGCGGTGAATTCCATTTTCTATCTTTTTGCATAACCATGTGGGTGTACTGGGAAAATGTATTTAATTCATGTTTTTGAAAATTGCAAGTGTTGTTGAAGACCAACACTTTCATATCCATGCAATTCTAGGTAGTCATTCCAACTAAATTCCAAAAAATTAAAAACATATCCATGGACCATATCTAACATACCATGAGACAACTTACAAAAGCAGAGTCGTTCCTTGGAAAAAAACCTAGCCATACCAGACAAGCAAGAGTTTCAAGGATTTGAAAGAGTGTCTTGAATGGTTGAAGGCATGTAAATGTGTTTTCCACGAATGCTCTAGGGAGTACTATTTGTGTCAACTTCCATGCAGACTACATTGCCACGGTGGGGCTGATTTCCAAAGCTAGGTCATATTACTCAACTTTTTTACATCATGTTAATTCCCTACACTCAAAGCTCATTTGTATTCTTGAGGTGAAGTGGGAAGCCTAAGTTTTTGGTAAGACACAACCCTTCGCTGAATTGTACGATGAAGAGAATTACCATTTTCTGTCAAACTAGGACATTCATAAAGAAGATATTGGACTTGTAGGCATTGAATTCTTTGTCCATTTCCCATTGGAGTTTAACAATCTAGAGGGAAGCTTGCCAAGGACAATGATAGTTACAAGGTTAAAGAGTCCCCATTTATTAAGCGACAAATTGGGCCGAAGAGGTTTCTTATTTCTCCATTAAAAACTGCCACAAGGATGGATGGATGTAGTAATGCACAACAAAAAACCAAAACATTGTTGTATATCATAAATTTAACAATCATCATAACAAAATTAATTTTTAAACAAATGTACAAAGTAAAATTAAATAAAAAAAAAACTCAATATTTTCTTGCTTCCTTAAGATTATATAACAATCACCATAACAATATTTAAATATTTAATATATAATTATGAAAAACAAATTTGAAACCTGAAAAAAATGAAAAAATAGTCTTAAAGCTTGAACGAAAGAATTTTTAATCATTTTAGTTTTCAGAGAAAAATACAGAAAAAAAGTGCAAGGGACAGATTGCCAAAGCTTTCCATCTTCTACTTTCACTTAGTATCCACATATATACACACATTTATAAATACATTTCAAAATTATAGAATTTACTAAGACCCTTACAATACATATCAAAGCTTATTTTTAATATACTACATTCTTTTTTTATAAAATATTTTCTATTCTCATTACATTTATGTTTAGTTGGCTGTATTCAGATTGAAATTTTCACAGTTGTATAAGTTACTTATCTTGTACACACTTATGGCAGCATCAACGTAAAAGTGGTAGGGCATGTCAAAAATGGCAAATACCACTCTAGTAAAAGCACTTGGCATGCCAACAACTATTAACAAACTACATCCATATCATATGGCATGGATTTTGGAAGCATGAGTCATTCGTAAAGGAACAATACATGATTACAACAATGCAAAAGGAGAAGGCTAGATTCTCAATTTCATTGTAATTGACACTCTTGGTGACGAAATGAACATTACATGTTTTGGAAAAGCTGTAGCTTTTTACCATGCAAAAATACAAGAAGGCAAAATTTACAGAATTTCAAAGGGGACTCTCAAATATGTTAAGGCAACCTATAGGGATTCCAACATCCCACTGGAAATCATGTTAGGAATGGATTATATTTTAGAGATCTATACATAACCTACTACATGCATACAAACAACTGCTTTCCACTTCACACCAATTAGTGCAATCCAACAAATGCCTCTCGGAACCATCGTGGATGTTATAGGCATAATAAATTTTTGGTTTGAAATTTCTAAGAGCACCAAAAAAGATGGAAGTAACACACAATGTTCTACAATTACTATAAAGGACCACACCAAATATTGCATAACGATAACTCTATGGGGAGTATTCTGTGACGAGGTAAACCAAATTTTACAACCACAACATGATCAACCTGCAATGGAAATGCCAATACTAGCTGTTAGAAAAGCTAAAACTGCAGAGTTTAGAGGTAGAACACTAACATCAGCTCCTTCTACCAGCTATTTGTAACACTAGCAGTACCGGAGATAGAATCACTACAAATTTGGTTAACCATAGCAGAAGCATCTACTAGCACAGCTCCAGTCAGTACACAAGCACCTGTGGAGAAGAAAAATGCTGATATTCATGCTTCTACCAGCCCCAATGCTAATGAATATATCGTTATCATTGCAACTATTATATATCTCAACATGGAAAACTATTGTTACCCTACTTGTTCACGCATTGTTAATAATAAAAAATGCCAAAAAAACTAATTACAGGCCCATAATCAACATGACACTACAGTAAATTCAACTTGTCCACAACTACATGTGATTATAGATATGCACTTCACATGATGGTAGAATACGGAACTGGGACAATATGGGTAATGGATTTTGATGATGTAGCAATAACCCTACTTGGTGTAACTACTAATTCTCTTAAAGAACAAACAAGGACTACAAATGAATTGTGTAACATTATTAAAAAGTTATTGTTTCATACGTACAAGTTCATTTTATTTGTGACTCCATCTACCTACAATGACAAGGAACAACTCTCCTATACAATACACAACATGACTCCTGTTGAACAAGACGTAGACCATGCAGAGCTGGTAGCAGCATTTTTAGATGGTACAGAATGAAAAAGCCACAACTATAAATGTTTTGTACATATACATCTACTAAAAAACACTAAGCTTGATTATAATATGATTTTCATATATATGAAGACAAGTATTTTGTGTACAATCTGGTTCATTTTATATTCATGTAATTATTACTTTAAAATTGATTTACAAAAGGTATAAAAAAAATATGAAATTATTAAATTGAACAAAAGGTATCACTATTAAAATAAATCAATAAGATATTAAATTTTCACTCAATAAATAACAATCAATAACATATAAATTTTCATTAATACTAATGAAAAATTGTATTGGCGTTGCCATTATTTGAAATTATTTATTCCATGATTAAAAAATCTGTTGTAATTTAGAGTTGTGGGTCTATTGTAATTTTAGAGTTGAAGGTCTCTCATGAATAATTAGAGGTTTTCTTTCAAATATTTATTCTATTTTAGTTGGAAGGGAAAAAATTAGAGTTGTGCTTTGAGATAATTTTCAAGTTCTTTTTGGTTTAAGTTTTTAATTTCTTGTTTCATAAAATGAAGTTGTCGTGATGTATTTAAAGTGTTATTAGTTTAAATGAATGTTTGGAGTTATAGAATATTTAAATTGGCTTACAATATTTGAATTTTCATTGTTCAAAAACCTATTTAAGCTAACTATAGACTTATAGATAATTGCAACTAAAAATAAATAAGATACTATAATGGAAGGAATTTTATGGGCAAAATATTCTTGAATCTAAAACATCCCTATATCCTAATAATTCCTCCAAACTACAGTTCTTTGCCTGCTACCTCAAAACCATAGGCATTTAAAATCTTAAAAGGTTAGGCAATGAACGAAAATCTTATGAGTCTTTAGTTAGCATCCATGGAAAAAAGTGAGCAAAGTGTCATCTAGTACTTGATCATAGGGATAAGTTTTACAAATTGTTTCTCTTTCCCATTCTAGAATTTTATAAAAAAGCTCCATCCAAATAAACTTGTACCAGTTATTATTATTTGAAGTACAATTAAAAAAAATGTAAAATGCCTTACAGAATCTAACATCCATGTTTTGCTATTGTGGGTATTACCTTAGCACACCAAAAAAATGGACAATGCTCAACGCCGCTTGCATTACAATCAAAACAAACAAGCTATAAATGCAAAATGTCACTAAACATACACAGTTCATAAATATACCCTCAACATAGCCTGCCACAACAAGAAACAATCAACCTTTATTCCTTACCCCAAGTTACCCCTTTACACGAAAGCCCTGCTTTGTTCCCTTTCAACACCATTCAACATACATTCCGAACCCGATTATAATCTCTCCTTCCTGGTGAAGCTTGTTCAATTTACAAGGAACGCTACCCAGGAGTGCAATCAAGACTCACCCCAAACGGAATTAGTTTTCGTAGGTGCTCTTAAAAAAAAAAGGACATATCTTTTCTTCATGGAATAATATGGACCCCAGCCCTCAACCCATATAGCTATCAATTTTAACCCAAGTAGATGAAATGTTGATAGCTAGAGTATCCCCGCTATTACATGTCACCCATGCCCATGGAGGCCAATACACGCACAATGGACACACCATTAGTTTCCTCTAAGAAATTAAATCCATACAATGATTCTTACCCCGCTGCCCTAAAACCGTAGACATTTTAATCCTTATAAGATTAGGCTTGGAAGGAAAACCATATGACTGTTTTGTTAGCAGAGCCCATATCCAATATGAACTTTCCTACAAACTCCAACATGACCAATACTACAACGACATCATCATAGATGAAGCTGGCCTTTCAAGTTTACCAATACCTAAAACTAACATATTTAATAGACTAGCCCATATACTTGAGCAACCCAATTAACCAAACCCCCCAACACCTGACCAAAATGAGATCGAAACCTCTCAACTAGACGCAACCCATGTAACATTGTTTGTAGCAAGCCTCCCCCCACTGTTACAGAGGTTTCCCAAATTAGGCCTATGCCCTACTAATATCAAACTGAAACCCACCATTAATTGATGGCCCCAAATCAGTTCAAACCCCATCAATGAATACACAACTGAGGGGTTATTATCAATGGCCTTCCTAACTCTATTCCCATCAAGCTCAGCTATGTTTATGCAATCCCGTAACTTAGAAATTGAAATGCATGAATATGCTCTTCATCTTCTGCATTACCATGACAACCAATTTGAAAGCCATCCTCATTTTTGATATTTTCTACTCAATCTTATGATGCGCCATAGAAGTCAAGCCACTTCCATTTTTTTCACAAAACAACAGATTGAAGACAACACACCCACAACAAAAGAAAACCTCCAAACATTGTTAGAAACCTTGTCAGAGGAACAAATAGCCAACCGCATCATGCGGTTTTCCTCCCACCTAAGAGGCACCTGTTCTTTTTGGACACAATGCAAGAATGAACTTAACGACATGATTTCCTAGCTAGGAACACCAACCTTATTTTTTACCCTAAGCACTACTGGTACTAAATGGCTAGACTTACACCGCCTCGTACCAGGACCTTACCCCGCCACCCCTTCTACTACACAAAAGTGGAGAAACCATAAAATCATTACATATCCACACTTGACAGCAACATATATGGCTGCGAGGTTTACAATATTCCGTGAAGAAATCTTAGAAAAACATCAACACACAAAAAGACTTCTTGTACATGTAACGTAATGTACCCTTTCAAGCTTAGGTTACAAATATTGTGGAATCTTTTGCTTGACATGTTTCATACTAACACTTACTATACCAGGTTTGAATGGCAGCACAGAGGCTCTACACACATTCATGGTTTTATATGGCTCATTGACAGTCCAAATATGGACACCCTAGACTGGGTGAACCCCAGTGCTAAAAGTTGAAAAATTATTCTTCGACAGCCAAATCATAGTTTGGAACTTGCTTCAAAGCTTTCAAGCTGCTTCTCGTATCCCCCATGCAACAACAGATGATCCATGTTTGCTATGTTCATCAGAAATACTACTTTCACCTACCGATAACGACTACATAGCTTTAGTCAACCGGGTTCAACACCACACCAAATGTACTACAAATACATGTTTACGAAGGAAAGGGAACCAATTATAGTGTAGGTAAAAATTCCCATGGCCAATACAAGCTGAGTCAACAATATGCCTATACACATAAGGACATGAAGTTTATACTCTAGCTCGTAACGATGACAGGTTAAATATTCACAACAAAGATATGCTAACTGCTTTGCGGGCCAACATCGATTGCCAGCCCGTGGTTTCAAATCATGCCTTTTTAAGATATATAGAAAAATATACATCCAAAACTGAGCACAAGTTGGAAACATACCACCTTATGCTTGTCATAATCTCAGCAAGCACAAAACCTGAAAAAAATCTCAACATAACATACAGTAAGATGCTTTCTAAAACAATAGATGACCAAGATATAGGCATACAAGAAACTTTCCACATGCTGCTAAAATAGAAACTTACCATGTGCAGGCGAGAGTTTATGACACTATCCGTAGGTAAAACCATCTACAGGAAAATTTCAAAGTGCAGTTTCTACAAAAATTATACAACACCATTTATAGATGCCTGCATAGAACGACCTTTTTCCTTAGACAAATACAGTTTAATAGAAGCCACTCGGTCATGGGCCTATGACAAGTGTAGGAAAGCACATGCATGGAAAGAATGACTAAAACATGCTATTTTTAGAGTGTTTCCCCAAATAATCACTATACCTGATGTTATCTCACCTTCATACAACACTTTTTGCTTCACATAACTCCTCTTGTATAAATATTTTCGATGCATTCGATCTGAAATTGGCACATCCCCATAAACACTCTAGCTTCAATGGACTGCATTCTCTCCAACCTACGAGGCATGGCACGTACATCGAGTAATGCCCCACCAAATAGTAAACAACCTAACCACTAGCTCTGAGAGCGATGGTGATGTGCGTACCACAACTCATATGGATGAATGGGAGGTTCTTTCAAGTTTGCATCCTATAGGGGTTGTCAACATCAATGACCTAGGCATACATAGGAAGTGTGATTTTGATCTTTCGCACAGATGGCCACAAACAACTACTCGCAACCACTTACATGAAACAGGGGGAGATTTCGTAGACATTGCTTTCTCAAACACCGAAATAGCTCCACTGTTCTTCCTACCTAATGTAAATAGTTGTACCATATCGTCAGAACAACAAGATACATTACAAACAATCTTAACCCATGCAAATGCACAACCAAAAATTTCCCCATTATACATGATAATACAAGGAATAACTGGCACGGGTAAATCACATTTGATCCAGGAAATTTCAAGGGCGCTCCACTCATACAACAATCTCCATTCCATTTGCTTACTCCTACTACCACCAACAGGACTAGAAACATTCAACATTTCTAGCACAATAATACACACTGGCCTACGCATACCTATAGCTGAAGTTACTCCTCTTCGAGGCCAAACCCTGGCTACATTTCAACAAACTATGGTAGATGTGGAATACATACTAATCAATGAAATGATTTTTATCGACCCAAAACTACTATCCAATATAAATAGCAGCCTGCAAGAAGCATTTCCCACCTATGGATGCAAAGTTTTAAGAGGGTGTTCTATTATTCTGGTTGGAGACCTTCCATAGTTACCTCCAATTAAAAATACTCCCTTGTACGTTCCAGGTACCTACGGCCACATCTTATGGTAACTTTTTAGGAATACAGTCACACTTACATTTAACTTCCACCAACAAGGAGCCATCCCTGCAAACCACAGCTTCTAGAATATTCTACTAAATGTAAGAAATGCCCTTGCTACAGAGCAGGAATGGAATATACTAATGTTGTGGACTCCTACAAATATTAGCCCTGCATAATAAGTAACATTCCAAAGCGCAACACACCTTTATGCTACAAACACATTAGTTACTATGCATAATAAATACAAAATGCGGGCCCTAAACACACCAATTGTTATATCTACAATTTAACAGTCACGACAAAGCGATGTAGGGAAAAGTAGTAGCACATAGTTAGAGGCTAACCTACTACTCTGTGAAGGTGAACAAGGAATATTAACAACAAATTTATGGGTACAAAGTGGCCTTGTAAATGGTGCACAAGGAAATTTTTTTACTATGTTATACAAGCAAGCAACCAGGCCCCCCAGCTTGCCTTTAAATGACGTAGTCAAATTCCCAAGCTACAAAAGCCCAGCCTGGGACCCAGTGCATCCTACAAAAATACCAGTCTTGCTTATTACAAGAATCAACCACCGACAACTACCCTTAAAAATGGCATGGGCCATAACTATTCATAAATCCCAAGGGCTGAGACTTGATAAAGCTAGCATCGACATTGGTTTCAGAGAACGATAAGGCCTACCCTTCACATCCTTATCCCAAGTACGAGCCCTTACCGACCTCCACATTTTCCCAGCATTTTCATACACCCATTACAAGAGCCTACAAGAAGAAAAGCATGCTGCACTCCCCTTAAACACAAAAGCATACTTACAACACATCCTACCTCTGGTCCAAACATATGCACATATCCACCATGGATTTCACTTACTGTGTTGTTGGTACAATACTCCATCTAACCTTAACTTGTTTTTTTAAATTGACTATAACTATGCTCCACACATCAAATTACTATCTTTTTTACACTTACCTAAAAAAATCCTCATACTATGATAAACACTACAAATTTTGCTAACTAACACTCAAATTTTTCTTGTAGGGCACTTTCAAATGGAAGAAAACTTTTACACACTAGTTTCCCACACAAACACTAATGCCAATATTTTAGAATCACTGTTATACGCATATGTGGACTCTTAGTACCAAATGACTTCAATGGTGGATGAAGCTACCATGACAAATATGTACTCCACACAAAAAAAAAATTGAAGAAGCACAAAAAATGCTGCAACAAACAATGGTAGCTGCCCAAAATGTACAAAAGAAAATGAAAGCAAAAGGTTATAATGACATGTTTCAAAAACTGATAAATAAGGCGTTCACTTCTTACCTTCTAAAAGGGCCCTAGAAACAACATCCTACAAAAAAAGTACCCCATCAAAAAAAATCATTCTATCTTCTACATATTATACTCATGTTTAATCCTCAAACCATGTACATATCTATCATTTTTAGTACGAGCACAAGTAGAGGTCTCTGGTTTTTTGGCTTGTATATATGTTATACAATGATTGATAAAATGTGGTTTATAAATAAAGTGTTGTTTCAAATTAAATGTTGTGTTATAAGGTTCTTAATGATTTCTTACATGTTTTATAAATCAATTGAATCTCCACATTCCAAAACATTTAACATTCCATTCAACAAGAAATAAAAATAAAATAAAATTAGTGGTATTAGTTTGTAAAAAAAAAAATGAATCATTATGAGTGCTCCAAACTTCTGAATCCCCTCCCCACAAGCTCCCAAAATAAATTAACATTCCCATTTTAATGATGAAGCTTCTATGTTTATTTATGTTTGGCCAGTGGAAATGCTTCATAGGTCAAATCCTATAAATTTTTAGCAATTTTTTGGTAATGGTGCAGGGTCATCCTTAAAGCACCAATTCTGAAAGAATAAAACCAATTCATGTAAAGCTTAGGTTAGTCTTTCCCCTTACTATCCAAGCCTTAAGAACTGGATATAATCATACTCTTGAGATAATTTTGAAGACATTATAAAATCTTATGTGCCTCATTGATGTATTCCTTGACTGATTGACATGGATCAACTTACTCTTGGTGTAAAGGTGTATATATATGAATTGAAAATGCTGCTTAATCTCTCATGTGTCTGATAGGCCAAGTTAATGTGCTGGTTACGCCCAGACTTTAATACCATTTCCTTTTCACCTTATGTTCATCTAGTGGTTCCTCCCATTTATATGATTCTCCCTACAGCTAACAAATATAGACTGTATTGAAATCATCCTATCTGCTGGAAATCAAATCTTCTCAAACTACTACGGTTGCAGAATTTATTGTTTACTTTAAACTATTTTACCATGTATATATGTAGAAAGTAATTCCACCAACAAGATAACTTTTCAAGTAACCATTTTACAAAATGCATTGTTCCTCCCAGTGGTTTTCCATTTCCACCTGTAGTCTCTGCACTAAGACGGTCTCTTATATTCATCAAGCAATCTATGAGTGATATCATGTTAAAGTTTAGAGTTTTTTCCAAGCTCCACAATATTTTTGTGTACGAGTTAAGTGGAATTGGCATCAAGCATTGCATAGCCATCAAGACGGAAGCTTTTTCTATTTAACTGGTAAAATGGAATATTTACATAGACTTTCTTCTCAAGCCTAGGAGCCAAAACTTTTGGCCTTATTTTACACCCCATGGGACAAGGAGAGTGTATAAGATCTTCCTACTATGTGACTGGTAGAAAGGATTTTTTACTTAAAAAGAGAATAAAATATTTTTATTTATGTCATGGAAATACTTGCATTACCTATTCAACATCATCAATACAAGAAACGCACACGATGCCTGGTACCTTATGCATCACATGGTACTTGCTGAAAAAAAATTAAAGATACCTTGACCAAGAAATTCCCACCTTCCCTCAAACCCTCCACAAAAAATAGAAAAAATAATGGTACATGTGGTGGCTCGAGGCAATTTCCCCAGTCACTTGTGAAATGATAAATTCATAGGAGAACTTAATGGACACCAACTATATAATTCTGAACTAATCAATAAAAAATATTGACTTAGCATTTCCTTGTTTTTTCCCTCAAATTCCATCATCAATCATTTAATTTCATCTTAAAATTTTTAGGAATATATTGTCACTTCTGGGCTACACCAATACATCTTAATTTAAATTAATTGAAATTTTTAATCACTATATCACATTCAATCATCGTATAGAAAATATAAGATTTTAAAGATATAGCCCAATATTTGTGAATGTGATAAACAAACAAGCCTTCCCTTGTTAGGGCCATGTTATGAATCTAATTGCTTTAATCCCCACTAAGTTGGTGCATAAGTGCTAGCATTACTGCATCAACAGACTATCTGCATGATTTAGATTTTTTTACTTATTTTGATTGGGTAAGGCAAAAGGATCAAACACAATATCCAATGCCTATTAAAATGCCAACGTTCAAGCTTGGCCATAGAGAGATTGTCCAACAGGAGGTGTGCACCACTTGCCATAGATAAGGTGACCCTGCTGAGTATATTTAAATTTGTATTATTTAATTTATGGAGCATGTACAACACCCCATGCAATTTGTAGCAGTTGTATTTATCTGAAGATGAAAAACGTTGATTTTTTATTGTAATGGTACCTTGATGTTGTATCCACTTTAGGTGGTAGCTTGATAAATAGAATGTACTAACCTCAACATCTATGTATAATCATCATTGTCAGAAAGCAACTGTGTAAATATCTAACTTTAGATTTGACATAAATGAGTAACAACACAGAGTAAGTAACTAATTCAATGTATACAAATTAAAGATGAAACATTGCCCTGGAGTAGCTTACAAAAATGTGAAATTCAAGACAATAGATAGAAAGAAGACTGAAATGCAATGGCAGCCAAATATCTAAATTTATTTACAAAATCAAAGATGACAAAGGTTGTTTTTGTTTACCGTAATGGTAAATTGATATTGTATCCTTAGATACAATGTTATAACTTCGGCATCAATGTGTAATAATCATTGGAAGACAATCACTATGTAAATGTACAAGTTCACATTTTGCTAAAACAGAAATGTGCAACAACCTTGAAAGGTTCATTTTCTATTCAAAACTCAATTCCTGGAATGAGGTGCAACTAGAGAGGAAATCTCTTGCATCATGTAAGAGGCTTGTCTTATGTCGACAAGAGCAACTTATTTTCCATATAGATGGGAAAAGCTTGCTCTTATGATGTGAAGGCATATTATGTTGTCAATTGAAAAGAGTAGTATGAGAACTTGTTATTTTAAGATTTAGCAATCCTTAAATGAAATCTAAGAATGAACAATGGCTTCAATTCCTGTAAAAAACAAAATTTTCAGAATGTTAGAGGTTTATGTTACACTGTGTATATGTGGAAATCTAAAAGAACTGATATTTAGAGAATATTTAACTTTAAATAAATTTATACTAAATAAAGGATCACAAGTAGAGAAGTTTGACTGGATTTTTGGATAGTAGGGAAAATAAGACACAGTCACCCCCTAATGAAAAATTTGTGCTATCTGAGCAATGCACTATGAAAACAAACATAAATATGCATTAAAAAAACACATGAATGTAAGGAATGCCTCCTAATGCAAAAGCTCTGGTATCTGAGCAATGAACTATGAAAACAAGCGTCAATAAACAGTAGAAAAACACAATGTATGCAGAAGTATTTTATATGAAAATTAAAATATTACCTCTAGACTGCTTTCTATGCTCTACAAAATAATATGGCTGCAAAATGGTACTTTTGTTTGTCCATAAATATAGAAATTTATTGGAAAAGATTCATAAAAAACCTAGTATTATACATCAGCTTAGAACAATCCACAAAAAACCTTACATTGCCTTCAACACACCCAAGGTATCGGTCGCTCTAGAAGGTTAGAAGAGTCAGAAATACATCTGCCATTATGTGATTATCCTTTGATATAATGCTTATATTATAGCCAAACAGATAACATTCCTCACAAAAAAAAAAACAAATACTATATGAGCAGAACAAAAACCAATGTGGGATTTTTCCATACATATGTAACACTTCTTAGTTTTAAGTTATCATATGCATTAACCTCTCTCCTCTTCAATCTTAAACATCCTTTTACTTCTTTCATAATTTTTTCCAATCTCATTTAGTTATTCTTGTAAACAGGATCTTGATTGCATGGCATTTTGACCTTGTATCAAAAATACCTTTCTAACATACTGTGTACCCTCCACCTTTTATAGGTACTTTAAACATGGAAACCACATTTGACACCGTAGCAGCACGAATTACAACAAATTGTACTCGCATACAAAATTTGTTATCTGAATGTGTCGAACAACAATGCACAGAAGCCACAAATGTAGACGACACCGCAATCTCTGTAATGTTGCATACCCAACAAGAACTACATCAAACACAGATTTCACTGCAGCAATCATCCATAGCCAATGAAGACATCATCCACATTCTAAGAGAAAATTTTTACATACAGTTCTATAAATCCTCCCCCTCCCCATAACAACAACCCCCCCCCCCCCCCCCCCCCCCCCCCCAAAAAAAAAAAAAAAAAAAAAATTTAACACCCCTACTGTACATACCCCAAACTATGTGGTTTCTTGTTTACCTGTGTAACTTATGTTTATTGATTAATGTTAGTTTTTGGTAACATACAATTTTCCATATATTGCTCCATTCTGCTCAGTTTTTATTTTATTTTGTTTCTTGATGTTGTTTTAATTTTCCTAACAAAGATAAAAAATTACTTGGACGTATCCATATACAACTCTCATAATGTATAAACATTTACAGAAACTCTACAGTGCATACATTTTTGGTTTTGTGTAAAGAAAGGCAATGTAAAAAACAAAACTACAATCTCAAACAATATTTGTCGATAACACAGTGTTAGTTGTTTCTAAACTTAAAATTGACCCAATCTTGTACGCCAGAGGAACTGAAATAATATACTCAAAACTATCTTGTAATGCTTTTATACGCTTGATGATCTATATATATTTATGATGGTTTTAGCTTCACAACAATTTAATGATTGCAGCCCTTCACCTTGCATTTCGTCAAGGTATTTTGTCTACAATTTTTTTTCCATCTGTTACGTTTTCCATCTATAGTTTTTTTTGGAAAATCGAAATGTTTTGATGATTGTAGTTCTTTACCTTGCATACCACATAGGCATTTTGTCTACAGAAAAAAATGTATATCACAACTCTTTGGTTATTTAATGTATAACAAGAAAGGCTACAAGCTATATTATTTGTGCTTTTATATAAACAACAAGATTTATTGGTTATTCTTTGTGCTGGCAACTCAGGACAACAATACAGTAATGTTGAAGTTATTAGGGATCATTTTTATTGAAAAGCCTATAAAATCTTGTCTTCGGTTACTCTATGCCTCTAAGCAGTTACTACTGAACACTTATAACTAGAATGTTAGGAAGATGGGAGCAAGTGTATGCACATAAAGCAAAACAATTGAATAAAGGAAGTTGTTGTCATTGGTTTTGTAAGAAAGAATCAGAACAAAAATAGATTTCTACATATAATTAATTGTATGCTTCGGTTTAGGTATTTACAATCCATTCATACATTTGCATCATTGTATCATATAAAGAAATGGCTAAGTTAGAACAAATTTGAAATGTATATTGTCTTCCGTTAATTGATTTTGATCTGGCGAGTCTTAGGGTTAAACACTAACCCACATTTATGACGGCATTTGAATTTGAAGCCAAGCCACAAAGAAATCTCTAGTGAAAGTTATGCACCAGTCATCGGACGTAAGGTGACCCGAGGTTAGGTCTTAAAAATGAAAAGGTTTATAGAGTTCAGATCAAATAGATGCAGGAGGAAATAGTTTGGCTGGTCATTGAGAATGCAGTGTCTATGTTGTTTGGCAACTGCTCTTCTGCATTCTTTCTAGCCTTGTAGTTTTGGGATGAACCATTCTAGAGTCTAGCAGAGTATATTGTTGGTCATAGATACAGAAGTTGACATTCTTTGGTTTTGATTGTGCCCTAGGGAATGAAAAGAAAATTTTAGAGAAATGGTTACCAAGATGTAGAATGAAATTTATTCTTATGAAAGTTCCATCTATTCGTGTGTGAATACCAAAGTTACTCTGTAATGTGAATCTAATATATATCAAGGCTTGATTGACAGCTTAAAATGTTGTGTGGCATATTTATAATGGGTAAATGTTAATGCTTATAAAAATATTCATATCGTCTACCACTAAATGAATAAAAAATACAGTAGGCGATGCAGTTTTGATTCATTAACTTGAAACATACAGCATAAGTAGAGATTTGAACTTTGGCAATGGCCATATAGATATCAAGTGTCAATTAGGTTGACATCAAGTATGGAGTATGAGGTTATATCTTACGGGGTTTGATCCCAGGTCTTTTATTTGACAATGCCTACACCAGTCAACACAATCTAAAATGGCCAAAAAACAAATCATTGCAATCTTTGACATAACATCATGTTCAGGCATTCCATCTACAGTTTTATTTTTAAACATATATCGACAACAATTTTCACGGTGTAATACCTATTCTCTTTAAATAAAGAAATTCATGCTACACCAAAGCAGGTCAGGTCCCCCATGGCGTAAACTTGCTCCCCTCGGAGTGACCACTAGTAAATATACTCATGTTTGGAACATTCCAAAGGGATGACTACTACTTTAAAGAATTATAACCAATTTGACACCAAATTCTTTTTGGGGAATAAATCCTTTCTCCTTCTCATATTGTAAGTTTTTAGTGAGCATTTAAGTTTAAAAACTACATATTGTGATTTTTTCATTTAAAATCCCTTAAGCAAGTATCTTTATTATTATTTTTATCTTGAATCCTTGTAGGGTATTTGATTTAAACTTTGAGTGTTTTAGGGATTTTTTGCAGATGTTTTTCTATTATAGATTAAGCCTCCAAAAAATTCATTTCTATAAAATTATAGATTTCATCGTTTAGTTAAATAAAATTTTCATTAATGAGTCATGCAAGAATTTATTTTTATTTTTCAGAGTGTGTGTCTTCTACCATTAGTTATCTTGTCATATTTTTTTGTGTATCACCTCATTTATTTTATATTTTCTCAATTCCTTAACTTCACCATGGTTTATAATTAGGATCAATAGTATATGTTCTATTCTATAGAAGTTGGCCTACTCCAAAGATTTACCTCATTATTGGGAAACCCTCAGCCCAAAAGTATTTCCATTATCTCTCTTTGAGGGGAGTTTTAGTAGATCTCTCTGGGGTGCACTTGATGCTAGAAAATAGTTTCTGGCATGCCTTGAGGGAAACAAACATATTGATGTTTTTTAAGTGAAAATATAAATATATTATTGCATGATGGCCATTTCCAAGGTGCCAAATTTTTTTATTTTTACAGCATTGATCAGCAATCAAGAAGACATAAATGCTAATATAAGAGTTGTATTTAACTAAGAGCCACTCAGTTAACATAAGATCCTTACTACGGAGACCATTCAAAGCATATACTTCCACAAAATATCCCTTATTGAACAAAGATTAGGTGCTGCTAGACGTAATTCACTATATGAGCAATTTTTTTAAAAGATTGATGTTTTGTAGAGACATCAATCTTTCAAAAAATAGCATCTGTGAACTCTAAAAACCTAATTACATATCAATACATGTTCCATTCCTAAAGTAACTAGAATGTATTCATTAAGATGTATTCTTTTTGAGTTTATATAGTTACCACTTAATTTTGGTAGATGAAAAAGATTTGAAAATACTACTCCTTATAGCAGGCGTAACATTTCTTCTACAATTCAAAGTATTTTTATTCAAATAACCATCTTCCCAATGGTTATAAATTGGCTATTTTTTACTTTTAATTATGGTAGCCCACTACAAATTGTTAGGCGCGATGACATACCATCTGGTGCTATGAAAAGTCTCCCTTATTTTAATAGTTAAGATCAAACTACCCCCATTGAGCATATCAAATATATTGATAATCTATATTCTATTTATAATGTTACCCAATAAAATTTTGGGTTAGTATTACTTGCTTAATCGTTCAGAGGTCAAACTCTTCCATGGTATTGAATTCTACCCATGGGAAGTATTTATACATGGGATGAATTAGGTACAGTACATTGTAAACTGTTTGAAGACAATTTAGATGACCTATAACTTCTAGAGAATATCACTACAATCAAAACAACATCCCATGAATGTATAGAAAAATTTAATATGATAATTACAAGAACTTAGGAAAGGGTACCATAGACTAGCAAACCATCATCTTAGCATTTTATCCTATAATATTTAACAATATTAAACAATGACATTGCAATGATGATCCAATATATGGTTTGTGTTACACTCCTCGTTTCCTTTGATATAAAACTAAGGGAAAAAGCTAAAATTTCCCATACACCTTCTATACCCATCTTTCCGGAACATGCTCATATTTCACCTCTTTTAAACAACTTAAACCTCCCATTTTCAATCCCAATGATATACATAAGTTGAAAGGAACTTTGCAAACAATTTGGAATGATTTAGGAGATAAAAAAAGACAAATGGATTAGTCTAATAAGCCTAAACAAGATCCTTTTCAAAATTATAGACCTCCTTACCAAAAAATCCAAGCCTATAAATTAGATAATCAAGAAAAAAACTCCTAATCGACTCAATGCATCTTCATCTAGATCCCTTGTTGCAATAAATGATGCTCAACATTTAGATTGTTTTTTTCCTTATAACCAACCACATCCCCAAGTCTCTTTCCCAAAGGAAATATTGAATTAGAACCTTGTAACACAAGAGCCATGTTGAGTATTTAAAATAACCCAGATGGAGTCTCTACAAAAAAAAAACAGACCCACGGGGAATACGATCAAGCCATGGTTAATTTCTAAAAGGAATATTTTTTTCCACAATTGTTACTAGGTATAAGAAAGGAACTATTGAAGAGGATTAAGGGTAAATAAAGGGGATTGATATATACTATCCACTATTTAAGGATGAAAAAAGTAATAATATAGATGAAAAGGTGAAATAAGTTCTGTTGGTGCTCAATTTTGTCTCGCCCCATTTGTCCTTAAAATTCTTCAGTTTGCGGGCTAGGTCGTGTTTTCTATCTCTGCATATTGCTGCATGATTTTTTTTTCCTCCATTTGGTTTCCATAATCAGTCCCTTCCTTTCATCTAGGATCACTTTAAATCCAGAAAATTTTTTTCCGTTCCTTTTTCCATGCGAAAGAATTTGTAACTTGAGCAAAAAATCTGGTTTTTTTCCCTTCCTTTCATTTTCTAAAATCACGTTTTATTTTCCCTATCTTTTTTGTCCCAAATATATATGGAAACATGATTGGATATGGCTTGAAGGATCATATTTGGGCCTTATACCATTTTTGAATTCTCGATCCTTGAAGAAAGATTCATTTCCAGGCTCAAATGGTGATTTTCCTGCATTTTATAGCTTGACGGGTGTGTTTTACCTATCAAATTTACATTTCAGCATCTATGGAAACGTGGCCCTTTCTCATTGGATGCAGCTTGGTTGGGCACTTTGAAAAATTTAAGGCTCACTTCAAATAAAAACTTTTCCATGTGGAGGGTTGGTGCTCATCTGAAAATTCACCTTTTGGATTGAACTTGGAGTTACGGTGGGGAGACACGTGGAGTTTTCCGCTGCCTTTCCAAAACTTAGATAAATTTTTCATGGGGTCGGAGTAGATTTGGTAGACCATGGACATGTGGAGGGACCATGCCTATTTGGGGACCGACCCCTAAATTTTATTTTGAAGAAGCTGCAGGAGGACACTTGGAGGCTTCTGCTCACTCTTCCCTTGCTTGGACTTTTCAAAGGCCAAGGAAAACTATTTAGGACCCTAGACACATGGTGCCTTCTACTGATCCTTCAAATTTCTTAATAACTCTACCAGACTGAGACACGTGGTCATCCTGTGCTTGTTTGGGATCTCCACTTTTGGGGACCATCTCAAAATGCGCCAGTGACACAAGTGGAGGCTTCCGCTGGCTCCTTTTTTACCAAGACTTTTTCAAAGGAAAAAAGGCATTTTGTTTGGGATTAGGGCACATGCAAGGCCCACGCTTGGTTGGAAACTTTCCCCTATACTTCTCCTTTACAGTTGCGCCAAGGAAACACGTGGACGACTATAATATAAAGTAGATAAGGGGCACAATTAACGGTTGTGTATTTCACCTATTTTCCACCATTTTTCTCCAAGAATCCTGGAGATGTGAATACACACTACTTTTTCATCATTTTTGATGAAGTTCCTTGTCATTTTTATCAGCAAAGTGCCATTGAATGGATTCAGAACTTAATTTTTTAGTCGAAGGATTGTTAAGGTCGATATTTTGAAGTTGGAATTGCTAGGGTGCTTGTAAAAACGTTAATTACCAAATAAGATGGATGTGGGGAAAATTTTAAGAGGAAAGAGAGACAAAAGGATGAAATGATGAAGGTTGTAGGCACAAAAGATGAAAAAGATGTTGCCTTGAGAGAAAAAAGGATTGCCATGTCAAATCCAGCTGTACAGAACCTCTGGAGAATGATTAAAACAGGGATTTCATGCATGATAGAATAAAAATCATTAGAACGACTTCAAAAAATATTGTGGCATGGCATCCTAGTCATTAGTAATGGGTCCTGAGAAATGTGATCAGTTCATATTTGGTCCACCTGGCAGCTTTTGGATCCATACTTGTTAAACGTCAGTTTATGAGGAAAATTGGTAACAAGAAAAGGTCCCTCGAATATTCTTT
Organism: Taxus chinensis; assembly: GCA_019776745.2. Classification (NCBI taxonomy): domain Eukaryota; kingdom Viridiplantae; phylum Streptophyta; class Pinopsida; order Cupressales; family Taxaceae; genus Taxus; species Taxus chinensis. The sequence continues at coordinate 632,482,863 of CM034152.1, forward strand.
TTTTGGGGGGGAAATATTGAGTGAGTTAAATGTATAAATTCAAGTAGAATACTCCTTGCAAATCATCATGGGTTGAAATCTTAAGAGAAAAATTTGAGAGAGCCCGTCTTCCCAAGAGACCAATCCAAGAAACCTATTAATATCATGTGTTTTAAAATTCAATCACGTCAAGTTGGTTGGGAGTGTATAGCCATTAAAAAGATCTGAGACTGTTCAAAGAAACTTTCCCTTGCTGATGAATTTAAATCAATTTCAAGTTAATCTATGTCAATCTTGGAGCAATTTGTCTCTGCTTTATTTTAGAATGTTTGCAAGTAATTTTTCTTATTCCTATTGCAATATTTTGTTAAAGTCCCTCTGAATCACAAAGGATCTTGTCACTCTGACAGTTTAATGGCATTTGTAATTTCATTTTGAGAAGAGCCTTCATCTTGTAATGAGATACAAAATTTCAAAGCAATTCACTGTAATTTTTTGATAAAGATTATCTGTAAGACTTCGAATGTATCTTAGCTGTGAGGAACCAGGGGTCTTTGATATTTTATTAACTCTTTAGGTCGATCCTTCATGTTATATTCTCAAAGATTGTGTGAAACCGTGTGGATCCTAGGCCTCCATTGAAGCACACCTTCTGGTTAAAAGAATATCTTAGCTATTTTGAATCTTTCTGTCATTTAGCTTTCTAATTGTTGTGAAGTCTCTTAAAGACCTAGTATAATCAACTTTATCCTACTCAATCTCCCACCAAAATCATTCAAAAAACCATTAATCCATCCTAAACTACCCCTTTTTTCCGTATATAACCAAAAAGGAACAAAATATATTTACCAAAATATGCAAAACAATCAGGATCTTATAATGTCTTTAGTAACCTTATTCTTGTTTTAAACGTATCTCCATCTTTTAGAAGTGACAACTCTTGAAAGTTAAATTATGGAGTATTGATCATACTTTCCCAAGGTTTTCTTCTTTAAATTTTTGCAAAAGAAGGATATCTCCATCTCCTTCATCAAACAAAGGTTACACTACGGGTCCTCTCACCCTGGTCAATAGGCATGACCTAAAGAAGTGAGAACAGGTCAAATCCTTTTGAAGGTGATATCCATCTCTCCATAAATATGAGGGACAAAGGGGGCCGGTTAGATATCATCCTTGGCTAACAAATGACACACACTATTATGTATCTATCTTTAAGCTCCATGTCAAATCTGTAATGTCACTAAGCTTGAAAGGGAGAACAAATTTTGATACCAACACTAGTGGAGCCGTTTTCGGGGACCTGATTTGCATTGCTGGGGATTATTTGAGCTCCAGGATCTATTTTTGCAGCAACATCACTTTTGGATTTGTTTTCGGGGACTCTTTTAAATATTTAACAAATGCAGTACATACAAATCATGGTAATGTTTCTTACATGATCTAAGTGCAAATACATTGTTGAAACATCATTATCTGTTCAAATCTCTAAAAATTGTTCAAAGTTGTAAGTTTTGAGTGTAAATATTTCTAGCTTTTATAGTTATTGCACTAAATTTTGTATCATCATTGACAAATTTGGGTAAAAGAATAGTAGATATTGTAAGATTTACATAAATATGGTATTGACAGACACTTACTAGGTCTTTCATAGTGCATTTGCATAAACTAAGGTGAAAATCCCTGAGTGGCGACTCAGCGTTGTTTAAATTCTTAATAAATACCTATGTCTTAACAAAAATCAAGTAAGATTTATCATTAATATCTACAAATATGGAAGGAAGAATATTTGTCTTCCTAAGGGACCCTAATAGAAGGTTGTTTCAACAGTTGGGAAATACTAATTCAGAAGGAATAAGAATTTGGGAAGGTTGTTGGAGATCAAGCATCAAGAAAAAAGATCTCCATTGGTGAAATTGATCTGCCTATGATTGAAGATTGCAATACTTCCTCAAGTGCTTCTGAATCAGGTAGTCTCTTTATTGAATTGAATTATCCATCTAGAGAGGGTCCTTTTATATTTGAAAATATTTACTTCTCAATCTACCCCCATATTTTACAAATCTAATAGATTTTTCCAAGAAACAAAGACTTTAGAGGGTAGTCATTCTAAGAATTACATCCTTGTACCACACAGAATTCTGACTCCTTGTCAGTTTACATCTCCTCCTAGGAAAAATCCTCAAAATAATATGGCTCAGCCTCCACCTAGACCACCATTTGTTGTTAATAATTTTGGTCCCATCAATTTTAGAGGTATGGTTGGCTATCCAGATGTTGTGCCACAATATGTAAGAAATAGATTTCCTAAGTTTCAAGGAAATAATGCAATCACTGGTGATTAGCACTTTAAGATCTTTGTCAATATGATGGAGGAATTTGAAATAGAATTTGAGGATGTATACATTAAATTTGTTATCCCTACTCTAGAAGAAGATGCAAGGGACTGGTATAAATCTTTTCCAGATAATTCCATTGATTCCTAAACAGAGATGAAGACTTATTTTAGAATGCAGTATGGTGATAAAATAGACCCTAGGTTTCTTTTATCAGAGTTTGAAAATATGAAAAAGAATCGTAATGAATCAGTACATGATTTCAATACAATCTTTAACAAAACATTGAGAAGATTGCCTATTCATTTGAGGCCATGTCATGAATCATCTCTAATAAAGTATTAAGATGCATTTGATAAGAAAGTTGCTTACTGTTTGAGGGATAAGAACCCTGGAAATTTGAGGTAGGCCTTTACCATGGCTCTGCAAATTGAGAACAACATTAAAGCATTTGGAAAACCTCCTAAGAGGTTGGGTGTTAAAATAATCAACCCAGAGAAGCCTCAATCAAGTAAGTCTGTGGATCTTGAGGAAGTTGTAAATACTTTGGCTGGAGCTGTCAAAGAAATCTCTTACAAGCTAGCGAAGGAAGAGAAAGGAATTGGAAAATGTTCTCAAGGTCAGTATAGGCAACAAAGACAAGACAAAATTACAAATTATCCTAGAAATTATCAGAGATCTTATGACAGAGGTAAAGGACCCATGGGAGATAGACAACCCCAAGTTAGGGAAATAAGAGAAGTCCTTGATCCTCTAAATTCCAAAGTTTTTGTTGTTGAAGAGACAAATCAAATTTATTGGTGTGACAAATGTTTCTTACCCCCACCCGCCATATGAAGTAGATCAGCAAGTTGAAGAATTTGATGATGATGATGCATGCATGGTGGATTGCTCTACAAGCTCACAAAAAGGAGCAACTTCAACTAAAGTAATAAGTGCAAGAACTACTGCAAGTTTTAGGGATTCCATTCACTTGGTACCTTTTCTTCCTCCCTCTCATACTTTAGAAATATATATTGTACAAGCTTTTGAACTTCCTAATAATGATTTTGAGTACTTAAGAGCTCTAATGATTAAGAAGTATGATGGAGGGAATCCCATCAAAAGAGGATAGAAAATTATTAATGAATGTTTTTGTTGCCCAAGAAAAACAGCATAACACAAGAAGTAATGTTGTCCAAAGGGTAAGGGCCTCAAGCTAAACCAAAAACCCCAATTCTCACTAATATCCCAAAAGAAACTCCAAAGAAAGATGTATCTGGAAAAGGCCTTGTTGTCTCAAGTAGAACTAGTGTTCCCACCCATGCCCAAAATGTGAAAAGATATTGTGCCATCCGATTAGTTTTTCAAATATTTTTCCAAATGCTGGTTTGTCCAAATACATTCCTTATGACATTGCCCAAGTTTTGAGTCAGATCAATACTTCTGTTGTAATTGTTGAACTGCTTATGATTTCTTATCACAAGAAGAGGGCCTTCAATTATTTCAGATTGGAAGAAGATAGGAATACCCAAGGCAGAGAAATATAAATAATGTAAAAACTCCTCCTTCAACCATTGAAGACCTAAAAAAACAATCAACATTGGAGGGAGATAGGTGAACCACCTAAATTTTACTTGGGAATATCTTTGGTTAAGGTCTCAATTAAATGTTGATCCACTTTTTACAATGGTGATTATTAAGGACAGACTAATGCATAATTGTATGTTTGATTCTGAAGAATCATGCAATGTTATGCCTCTAGAAGTCATGAATGAATTGAACATTAAAGTTACAACAACTTATGGCAAGTGTACTGCAATGGATTCTAGAGAGGTGCCAGTTTGTAGGGTGTGTACAAGGTTTGGTGGTACAACTTGCAGCTTATCCAGGGAAGAATTTGAAACTTGATGTTCTTATTGTTGATTTCCATGTTGTTATCAAGAAACTTAGATGCAAGTGTTGGTGGAAGTGTTCAGATGGATACATATTTTTCCACCATTCCAATTGAAGGCAACATTTTAAAGATGTATGGAGAGAAGAATATGTTCCATCTCTTTTAAGATCCCTATAATGCTTCTTATGAAGTTTTGTATGCTGATGTAGATGTTAATAAATCTTTTTGGATTTACTGATGGAAAAGAGCACAAGATTAAACAATGTAAATGTCTCAAAAAAATAGGTTTTCCTTAGATCTTGTTATTCGATGGAGTTTGTTCCAAGTTTTGAAATGGTGTTGATATTATTCTGATTTCTCCAAGAAAGGAAGAGTTTGTTTCTTCTTTCAAATTAAAATTTGAATGCACTAACAACATTGTTGAATATGTATTTATATTATTGGGTTTTGAGAATTGCATGGAAATATGGTGTAAAGGATATCATTTTCAAGTAAATTAGAAAATTGTATGCTACTGAAAAATTAGAGAATGAAACGATAAAACCATGTAGTCTGGGGTTTGATTGAAATGGTTGACTCATTTAATATTGTGCACCGTGATAGAAAGTTTAATGCTGTTGTAGAAAAGTTAGTAGTGCTAGGATCCAAATTTGGAAATTGTGAAGTATTTCCATTTTGTGAGTATGATGTTGAAATAAAACGTTAAAAATTGGCAAGTTTTCAATGATGATGCAAAGGTGAAATGGTTTATGTAGAAAAAGGGTGATTTTTCTGACCAAAAATATAGATTGGGAACCAATAGTGTGTCTTGCTGAAGAAAAAAAAAAACTTTATTTGGAAAAGACATCATCGAGTTGAAGAGAAACATGATTCCCAGAGGTTTGGTGGCACTTGAATCAAACTTTGATAATGTTGATTGCATTATTAACAGAAGTATGTCAGTTTCAAGAGATGTGGAAGAGAACGACCTGGGCACAAAGGAATAACCACTTAAAATCTGACTATGAAGAAATATGAGAAAGGAAGAGAAGCAATCCTATGTTCAATTGTTGAAGAAATATAAAGACTTCCTAGCTTGGTATTACTCTGAGTTAAAGGGCATACAGGGAAGTTTTTTTTCCAACATTAAAGTCCTCTTGAATCTAATGCCAAGACTTTCATGAAAAAATAGAGGCCGATCAATCCACTCCTTTCTTTGAAGATGCAAGAAGAATTGAAGAAAATGAGGGATGGAGGGATCAATCAGCCGCACAAGGGTACTCATCTTGGCTTGCAAATTTAGTACGTGTTAGAAAAAATAATGGTGATATAAGGTTGTGCATAGACTTTAGGCACTTGAATAAAGCATCATTGAAAGGTAATTACCCTCTACCAAACATGGATAATATGCTACAATTGGTAACTTGTTTTGAATTGTTATCCACTTTGGATGGTTTCTCTAGCTATAATCAAGTTGTTGTGAAGGAGTCATAAAGAATAAAGATTGCCTTTACCACTCCTTGGGGAAATTATTTCTATGTCAGGATGCCTTTTGGCTTAATGAATGTTGGAGAAACTTTTCCAAAAGAGCAATGGATGTAGCATTTACTAGTTATATTAATGATTTCATTGTTGTTTATTAAGATGATGTAAATGTATTTTCCAGAAAAATAAATGATCACTTGCAACACTTGGAGAGAATTTTGTTAAGGTGTAGAGAGTATGGAATATCATTGGATCCCAAGAAGTGCCATTTTGGACTGAAAAAATCAAAGCTTCTTGCCCATATTGTATCAAAGGAAGGGGGTCACGATTGATCCCGAGAGAATGGAAGCCATCAGTAAGGGTCCAATTCCTAGAGCTAAGAAGGGAGTTCAATCCTTCTTTTGAAAAATAAAATTTTATCAGAAGATTTGTGTCTAACTTTGTTGAGCTGACCATCCTCATTACTTGCATGCTAAAAAAGGACCAAGTTATCAAATGGGAAGAATCTCGCATTCAATCTTTCAATTGGATCAAGGAAGCACTAAAGCATGCCCTCTATTTTGGAAGCTCCAAATTACAAGAAAGATTTTCAAAGTGTTTTATTTTTCTTCAGAAAACACCATTGCATTTGTTTTGTCGTAGAAGGATGATAAAGGGGCTGAGAGACCAACTACCTTTTTCAGTAAGGCATTGCAAGGAGCCGAGTTTAAGTACACCATCATGGATAAGCAAGCATTTTCCTTGGTGAAAGCAACAAAGGTTTTCAAACCTTACATCTTGAGCTCTAAAGTTGGTTCTTATGTTCCCCACACCATGGTGACAGACATTATCAGAGATGGAGGTCTCAAGAAAAAGATGCAGATGGGGTAAACAAGTTTCAGGAATATGACATGGATATCCAAACCACGAAATTGATAAGAGGTTTGGGCCTAGCTAAGGTTATGGCTGAGAGCAACATGTAAAATATTGAGGTGAATGAAGTAGAAGGAGAAAGGGGGAATTTCCTTAAAAAATTTGGGTAAGCTCTGAATGGTACAAAGATATAATCTTTTATCTAGACATATATGCTTTCCTGAAAATTTAAGTAAAAATAAAAAAATAGCTCTTAATTTATCCTCTCAAAAATATGTCATTACTAATTTTGGGTTAGCTTGAAAGAACCCAAGGGAGTGCTCTTAATATGAATTGGTGACGATGAAGCCCTAAAGGTAATTACTAATCTCCATGGAGGAGTTTGTGGGTGACATTTTGCTAGAAGAGTTACAACACATAAAATCTTGAGGGTTGGTTATTGGTGGCCAACTCTCTTCAAAGATACAACTCTATTGATTAGGAAATGTAAAAGTCATCAGGGTTTTTGTGGAAGAATGAAATATTTAGGATCCATTCCTTTGCAACCTGTGTCAATTGAAGCCCCATTTAAGCAATGGGGAATGGATTTCATTGACGAAATTTCATATCCTTCCAGTGATGGTCATAAATAGATTCTTGTAGTCACTGACTATTTCACTAACTGGGTGGAAGTAATCCCCACCAAGAAATAAACACACCAAGTTATCATGGATTTCATGTTGAATCAAATCATATCCAGATTTGGAGTGCCAGTTAAGATTATTGCTTATAATTCCATGTGTTTCAGAGCCAAACCTTTGGTGGCAATGTACAAAGAGTATGGAATCAATTTGAAATATGCTTCTAACTACAATCCCCAAGGAAATGGACAAACTGAGTCTAGCAATAAAAAATTGTTGAAGATCATAAGAAGAACCTTGGAGCTGAACAAAAAGAAGTGTGGTGAGCAACTGAAGTTTTTATTTTGGGCTAACAAAATCACTATCAAAAGAGCTACTGGTAAAAGCCCATTTGAGTTGGTATATGGAACTCAAGCTTTGCTGCCCCTTCATTTACAATTGTCTTTATTCTAGTTTGTTCAACAAATTGTAGATCAAAAATTTAGTCCATATGATTCTTGAATCAATCATATTATTGAGTTAGATGAAGAAAGAAGGGCATCCCATCAGCGACATGTGAAGTTAAATGAAAAGTTGAAGTAATTTGACAAGAAGGTAACTCCAAGATATTTCAGCATTAGGGATCTTATGCTATTATGGGATAGCAAGCATGAAGATAAGGGAAAACATGGTAAATTTGATGTATTATGGATGGGCCCTTATTCAATTGACATTTGAATTGGTGAGAAATAACTTCTTCCTAAAATACTTAGACAGGAAACTACTTGAATTGTCTTTTAATGACAGGAATTTGAAACATTTCCTTGATTGATTTCTCAAAATCAAAGTATACACCATTTTTATAGTGTATAGTATTTTGGTTTCTCTCTTCTTTCATGTTTTTTTTGTTTTTTTGTTTGTCCTAGTCCTTGGCGGCCATTTTTTTGGTTTCTCGGTTCGTCCTTGGGGGGAGTTGGTTATTATTGTTTTCTCTGCAAGCATATTCTTTGATTCTATTGCCCAATGGTTATTTTTTCACACTTGGTGAGATATATTTTACCGTGGCAATGATAGGGAGTGCCCATCCCTAAGTAGGAGCTGATGTTGGTGCTCAATTTGGTCTCACCCTTTTTGTCCTTGAAATTTTTTCAGTTTGCGGGGCTCTGTCGTGTTTTCTATCTCCCCATATTGATGCAATGAAAACTTTTTTCCTCCATTTGGTTTCCATAATCAGTCCCTTTGGTTGAGGATCACTTTGAATCCAAATTTTTGTTTTTTCGTTCCTCTATCCATGAGAAAGAATATATAAACTTGGGAAAAAAACTCAGGTTTTTTCTCTTCCTTCCGTTTTCCCACAATCATGTTTTCATTTCCCTATCTTTTTTTTCGTAAATATTCATGGAAAATTGATTGGATATGGCTTAGAGGATCTTAATTGGTCCTTATATCATTTAAAAATTCTTTTTCCTTGAAGAAAGATTCATTTCTGGGCTCAAATGGTGATTTTCCTATATTTTACGGCTTAACAGGTGTGTTTTTTCCCGTCAAATTTGCATCTCAGTATCTATGGAAATGTGGCCCCTTTCAGGTTGGATGTGGCTCAGTGGGGAAATTTTAAAAATCTAATGCTCACTTCAACTCAAAACTTGTCCACGTGGACGGCTGGCACTCATTTGAAAATTCACCTTTTGGTTTTGACCTTGGAGTTGCGGCTAGGGGAGACACATGGAGGTTTCCGATGCCTTGCCCAGACTTAAAATTTTTTTTTCATGCAGTTGGTGTAGCTTTCATGAACCATGGACACGTGGAATGATCACGCCTGTTTAGGGGACCGAACCCTAAATTTTATTTTGAAGTAGAATGAGGAGGACTCTTCCTGGCTTCTGCTCACTTTGCCCTTTCTTGGAATTTTCAACAGCCAAGTAAAACTATGTCGGACCCCTAGATACATGACACCTTCTACTGATCCTTCAAATTTCTTAACAAATCTACCAGACTAAGACATGTGGTGAGCCTGCACTTGTTTGGGAACTTCACTTTTATGCGCCACTGAGACATGTGGTGGCTTCCGCTGGCTCCTTTTTTACTGAGACTATTTCAAAGGCCAAAAGGAATTTTTCTTGGGCCCAGGGAATGTGGAAGGATCGCGCTTGTTTGGAAAACTTGCCCCTGTATTTTCTCCTTTGTATTTGCACCAAAGAAACACATGGATGACTATAATATAAAGTAGAGAAGGGGTATAATCAACGATTGTTGTGCATTTTAACCTATTTTTCCTCCATTTTTTCTCCAAGAATCATACAGATGCAAATATGCACTATTCTTCATCATTTTTGATGAAATTACTTGTCCCTTTTTGTCTGCAAAGTGCAATTAAATTGATTTAAACCTTAATTTTTGAGTCCAAGGATTGTTAAGGTCGATATTTTGAAGTTGGAGTTTCTTAGGAACTTGTAAAAACATGAATTATGGGAGAAGATGTTTGCAGGGAAAAGTTGCAGAGGAAAGAGAGAGAAAAGGATGAAATGGTGAAGGTTACAGGTGTAAAAAATGAAAAATTTGTTTCCTCGAGAGTGAAAAAGGATTACCTGTCAAATCCAGCTATACAAAACGTTTGAAGAATGATTAAAACGGGGATTTCTCACATGACAGAATCAGAATGATTAGAAGGGATACCAAAATTTTTTTGGCATGGAATCCAAGTCATTAGTTGAGGGTCTGAGAAACGTGATTAGTTCATAATTGGTCCACCTTACACCTTTCAAATGTAAATTTTTTTAAACGTCGCTTTCTCACGAAAATTGGTAACAAGAAAAGGTCCCTAAAATTTTTACTTTTTTGGGGGGGGAAATTGAGTGAGTGAAATGTATAAATGCAATGAGAATACTCTTGCAAATGATTGGGGGTTGAATTGTTAAGAGAAAAATTTAAGAGAGCCCATCTTCCCGACAGAGAAATCAAAGACAACTCTTAATATCATGTGTTTTAAATTTCAATCACATCAAGTTTGTTACGAGTGTAAAAACATTGAAAAGCTCTAATATTTTTCAAAAAAAATTTCCCTTGCTAATGAACATAAATCAATTTCAAGTTAATGTGTGTCAATCTAGGAGCAATTTGTGTTTGATTTATTTCAGAATGTCTGCAAGTAGTTTTTCTTATTCCTATTGAAATATTTTGTTAAAAGTCCCTCCAAATCACATAGGATCTCATCCATGTGACAGTTTAGTAGCATTTTCAATTTCAGTTCAAGAAGAGCCTTCATCCCGCAATGAGATAAATAACTTAAAATCACTTCATTGTCATTTGTTGATAAAGATTGTTTGTAAGCCTTTGAGTGTATCTTAGGCATGAGGAACCAGGGGTCTTTGATGTTTTAATGAGTCTTTAGCTCAAGCCTTTGTGCTAGATTCTCAAAAATTGTGTTAAACCGTGGGGATGTGGGCCTCCATTAAAGCACACCTTCTAGTTCAAGGATTATCTTAGCTATTTCGAAGCTTTATGTCATTTATCTTTCCAATTGTTGTGAAGTCTCTATAAGATTTGGTATAATCAACTTTATCCTACTCAATCTCCCACCAAAATCATTAAAAAACTATGAATCCATCCTAATCAAACCCTTTTTTCCCTGTATATCCATAAAGGAACAAAACATATTTACCAAAATATGCAGAATAATCAGGATCCCATAATGTCTTCAGTAAACTTAGCCTTGTTTTGAAAGTATCTCCATCTTTTAAAAGTGGCAACTGGTGAGAGTTAAATTATGGAGTATTGATCATACTTTCCCATGGTTTTCTTCATAAAATTTGTGCAAAAGAAGGATATATCCATCTCCTTCATCAAAAAGGGGTTACACTATGGGTCCTCTCACCTTGGTCAAAAAGGCATGGCCTAAAGTGACGGACCAACAAAATTTTTTACAGAGATAATATTCATGGATCTTCATTATTTTCCATTCAAGTCTAGTTACATATATATAGGAATTATAGCTCCTATATTTGAGGATTATATTGTTTGAGATAACTCCTTGAATCTCTCTCTAACCATATTTACATGATTTTGGTTTAACAGTAAAAAACTCACAGAACCAATACTAAACAAATCTTAATATGAGTTCTTATTACAACATTTATATTATCCTTGATAATATAAATTATACACACATTAATAATGTTCACACTAAGGGGGGTGAATGTTAGGAATGAATATTAGTGTTTACATTATTAATGTGTGTATAATTTATATTATCAAGGATAATATAAATGTCGTTGTAATAACAACTCATATTAAGAGTTGTTTAGTATTGGTTGTGTGATATTTGGTTGTTAAACGAAACTCACGTAAATAGGATTAGAGAGAGATTTAAGGAGTTAGCTCGAGAAATACAGTCCTTAAATATAGGAGCTATAATTGATATATATATGTAACCAGACTTGAATGGAAAATAATGAAGATCAAATATGCGTACAACTCAAAAATTTACATTTTTATAACAGGCATAGGTATTCGAGAATGCAGAGCCTCAAACCAAATATGCTAACTAATATTTTTATTATTGCAAGATTTTCTAATCCTCTTTCAAGAACAGATGAATAATGTTGACCAATATTATGTGCCAGTACATACAAAATAATTACGATTCCACTTTGATGCACATCTACAATAGGATTGTCCCTCTAAAACTCACAGCTTCATAATGCAACCTCGCTCTGATACCAAATGATGGACCAACAACAATTTTATAGAGATAATATTCATGGATCTTCATTATTTTCCATTCAAGGCTGGTTACATATATATAGGAATTATAGCTCCTATATTGAAGGATTATATTATTTGAGATAACTCCTTGAATCTCTCTCTAATCCTATTTATGTGAGTTTGGGTTTAACAACCAAAACTCACACAACCAATGCTAAACAACTCTTAATATGATTTTTTATTACAACGAAATTTATATTATCCTTGATAATATAAATTAGACACACATTAATAATGTAAACACTAATATTCATTCCTAAGATAAAGTAGTGAGGATAGTTCAAATCCTCTTGAAGGTGTTATCCATCTCTCCATAAATCTGAGTGACAAAGGGCTAGTTAGATCTCATCCCTAGCTACAAAAACAACACACATTACGATCTATCTATCTCTAAGCTCCATGTAGAATATATGATGCTGCTCATATTGAAAGGGAGAACAAATTTTGATACCAACACGTTCAAAAAATTCCAAGTGTGAAAGGTAATTTCATACCTCAAACTTCCAAATAAGTAGTGGTCGGATCTTCTTCTTCTAAAGTACCCATAAAAATCAGCTCAACATTTTTGACTATGGGTAGAATGCATAAAGAAGAAATAATATTAATATTTCATTATATGATGATCTAAAAATTTCTAGTCAGAAATATTTGTTGTGAGAAGAATTGACCAAGTTGTAGATTTCAAGAAATATTGACATGAATGATATAACATAACCCTTTATAATAATTAATTATTACTTTAGCCAAAGGTAATGTCAATGAAAATGGTTCTAAACCTCCTCTATTTTAGTTGTCACTCATCATCAAATATCATTTCTTCCATAATTGTATGATGGATAGTGGAGCTGAGTACCATTTTTATGCCAAAGCCTATGGGTTGTAATTTAGGATTGACTTATGCAACAAGTACAAAAGGAGTAATGCAACATCATGGGAAAAATGCAAATACAAATGGTAAGATCAAATATTTTAGAGTATCCTTACATATATGTCCTAGTCTTAATATTTTCAAGATGTAATAGTTATGGACCCGCCTCCATATTTTCCCCTATGCTTGTCAAGGAACTTTACTCAAAAAATGTTAGGATATGTTTCCTCAGATTGGTCATCTCTCTTCTTCACAACTAGTTAAGGCATAAAGGTGACTATAAATTCCAAGAAAATATAAAAATATCATCTTGAGCCTCATGTATAAAATATTGCTGCTAATTATGCTATTTTAGATTACCTAGAGTTTTTTAATGAAAATTATTTCTCTTCCTTCTATTGTGTTTCTAACTTATTTATGGATGAATGGGATCAAGAAAAATATGGTTATGATCCTTACAATAAAATAGAAGAATTTTTTATTGGAATTTATTTCTTCCATTAAGAAGTAACTCCATTACCATCACTTTTAAAATCAATCGATCTTGAAGAAGGAATATGATAGCTATATTTTAATGGGGCTAAAACCAAGAATGGAGACATTGCTAGTTTGATTCTGATATATCCTTATAAAAAAGGTATTATTCTCCCTTAAGTTTCCAATTTGGATGCACTTATAATGTGTCAAAATGTGAAGCCTTAATTTATTGGTTATAATGGGCTAGGAAGTGAGAAGTAAAATCTAAGTCCACAGAGATATTGAACTTCTAATTAATTAGGTAAGAAGGAAGAATGTTTCAAAAAGTCACTTGTTAAAAGCTTATAAACATAGAATATGGGATTTTTCAGAAGGATTTTAATCTTTTAACATACAATCTATTACAATAGACGAAAATAAACATGAAAATAGACTAGTAGTAGTTGAAGATGATTTTAAAATTTGTAAGAATGTTAGTAATAAGAAAGTGCAACCACATATAAAGTTTATAGTTAGTCCTTCTATACTGAAAATGACCAGAAATGAATTTTTTTTACGAATGATTACTAAATAATAAGATTCGTACATTCATAACTAAAGCAGTTGTATGGAGATAAAATTATGTAGGTTAATTCTGATGAATAAAATAGTCACAACTAAAGCAGTTGTATGGAGATAAGATTATCTAGGTTAATTCTCATGAATAAAACATTCATAACTAAAGCAGTTGTATGGAGATCTGATTATGAACTGGAAATGAAATAGATTTCCTCAAGGGATGTTAAATTTAGAATTTATATTTAATAGTGATGATTAGTTGAGGAATGATAAGTATAATATATCTACTCATCTTTATAACTATGAATACATTTTTATAAAAAAAAATTAAGGTTTTGAATATTTGAAAAGTATGCTCTAATCTTGAGAATAAATAATCAGGGTTCTCTGAGGAATTCATTGACGTGTTTGCATGGAAATATCAAGATATTATAGGATTTGAACCCATTTTAACACAACATACAATTGAATTAGAAGCAGATGCTAAGTTTGTTAGACAAAAGAAAAGGACCATCAATCCTAAGATAGAGACTTTAATAAGAAATGAGTTATGCAAATTTGATTGAAGTTGGTATTATGTAAAACATTAAAAATTATTCATGGTTGGTTAACCTTGTTCTTATAAGAAATAAAAATGGTGAAAAATGGTTATCTGTGGATTTTAGAGACCTTAATAGGGCCTCATTTTAATAACATTATTTGTTTCCCCTCATGGATGATATTTTAGGAACAATAGCAGGGTATAACAAATTATCTCTCCTCGATCGGTATGGTGGGAATAATAAAATTCTTCTGAGAGATGAATATCACTATAGAACATCCTTCACCAAAAAGTGGGGGACCTACTATTACAAAAAATCCAGTTTTTCTCTCTATTATTGGCTCTTCTTTCCAAGAGGGTCGTGGATATGGATTTTCAAATCTTGGTCAATAAATTTATTCTTGATTACTTAGATGATGTGACTATTTTTTCAAATAATACTAATGATCATATAATGCATTTAAGGAAAACTTATAATATATACAATAAAGTATGGAATATCCTTGAATCCCAAAAATTATTTTTTTCCAATTCACGAAGGTAGATTATGGGGACAAATTGTCTCCAAGAAATTCTTGGCCATTGATCCTCAAGGTTTGTACTTTATTTTGTAATTTTTTTTAAACCTTTGACTTCAATGATAAAAAAAAAGTATGTTTTCTCTTGGAATAACAAATCGAAGTATGGTTTTGAAGCTATTAAAAAGGATATATGTCAGGATCTAACATTGAATTATCCTAAGTTTGACAATTATTGTTATCTCTAGATAGTGCACACTTTTGAGAGATGAGTGCAGGTGTTCTAATCTTTCTTTGGATATCTCACTTTTGTAGATACAATGGTAACAACTTGGATCTGTTAGTATACCTATTGCTGAGGTGAGTCTCAGGTATAAAGCCCGGTTCCTTTTTTATGTTTCCGAAAATTTTTTTTGGGTGTTTTGAGGGTAAAAAATGATTGTAACTAAATTGAAAATGGGGTGATACACCTAAATTGCTGAGGTCTTAGACTCATTACATGCAGAATTAATTTGAGAATGAATTCTATATGCACAAACCAATAGTTTTTAGTAGAATATTAAGGCAAAGAACTTTGTGTGTTGAGGGAATGATTCAGAATAATACAGTAAGATAAACATGCACACTAATATTACGAAGAAATAAATAAATTTGTAGCAAGGTAAGATGATTAATCAAGGAATTTTACATTCACAAGAATTAATCAAAGATACACACCACTGCAAATAATTGGAAAGGCAGAAATTAGTTCTCATTCAAGGGGAAAAAATGGAAAATTTGCTTTAGCACTCCTATACGAAAAAAGTCCCCTCTGTTCCTTCTAATTACACACAATATGTAACAAGATTATTAACCCATGCCATCCTAAAAATAAGCTAAAATTTGTACTTACCCATGCATGCTAATTTTACCCATTTATCATGAATAAATAAAGGAATAAAAATAGACATGCTAATACAATGAGGCATTAATAGCCTTGATTACAAAAATTTATTCAGTCAAACTATGGTTAACTGATCTATTTTTAATAATGTAAGATGAATAATATGGCTAATAATAGCCCTTGCTTGTTCTGTAAGTCTTCTCTAATGTTCATTCAATCTATGTCTTCTAGTGTTTCATGTGATAGTTACAATTTGATCCACTTGCAATGACAAATTTTTGCATTCTTTAATTTTTCCCCCTTCGATGCACATGTAAAAATTAATCTCTCCATGTGAGAAAAAATAATTCTTGTGTCTTTAACTCTTTACAAAAATTCACCCCAATGAAATATTTATTTACATAGTAATATTCCTGAAAGAAAAATAATGCTTATCCCATACATAGAAAAATTGTTTCGAACATTATGGGGGACACCTCTATATTGACCCCTCTACATGTATTACTTTTGTATTAACTTACTGAGGCATGTATATAATTGATTCGAAGGATGATGGGTCTAAATTTCATGACGGAAAATTTTTGGTCAGTGACGTGTATTAATATTTTACCCTCCCTTTGGATTATAGGTATCAGACATAGTTCAATGGTTTAGAACCTAATACATGCCATATCTGGTCAAAGTTTACACTGATCATTGCATATGTTATTGTCGAGCATTTTGATTGTTCATAACACAAATCATGGTATAATATAATCATTTAAATGGTAAAATATGTTCCCCCTTTCTCATGAGACATTGAGCCTTCAAAATCTTGTCGGTGGAGAATTGACTTCACCCTAATTAGGGTCTTATCATCACTTGACATGTAGCATTTACCAAACCCTGGTCATAATGGTAGTTTATATTTCATACCCTTGATTTTGCATCATTTGATCTGCACCATTAATTTGGACCCTGGTTAGTGTTAGTACAAAATCATAACACCCCCTGAATGGCCTTGGTTCTAAGTGGGCCATTCGGTGTGATTGCACAACATGGGACCATCTCTCAAGCTGTGGGACTTGCGGACTTGAGATGTACCTCCAAAAAAAGGGTAGTTATTGATTCCTAAACTACCTTCCACAAGCTACTCTAGTGTAGGAAAAAAACCTACCTATTGTAATCTAACCATTCCAAGGAGACATGGAGAGAGAGAAAGAGTGAAAGAGAGCCTACACTAAGCAGGGATACACCAAAAAAGGAAGTGGTGAGATACTGTGTTAAGGGAGGATGATAAAGGGGAAAAAAGAGACGAGGGAGGTCAGACAAAAGTGACACAAACCTAGATCAAAAGCTGCCATCAAAATGCCATGAAGCATGACATATTGCACTTACAAATATGAAATACATGCATAGGGTAAGTGCACCAAGTTGGGGGACAATTAACGTGGACATCAAATCCTGAATTTTACATTAAAAACAACAAAACATCAAATTTAGTCTTCGACGGACTTGAACCATACCAAAAAGTAAAAAATATGTCATAAAAATGGTACCATTGCATAGGGGAGACTATTAGCTTTGTAGAAATACTGATTTTAAAGTGAATAGACAGAGGATAAATATCATTTTATAATTTTTTATTAATAGTAGGTCTTTAAGACACTTTTTCCTGTGAATGTTTATGTCTACATTTAAGACTCCAAAATTTGTTTCACTTATCAGAATGTGATAAAACTTATACCATCCCAACCATGGTGAAATTATATACATGTTCAAAAAAAAAAATTATTTGATTTCAATATTTTTTGATGAAGTTATGGCGGGCAAACGGAAAGTGCTCTGTTTTCTTTATGTTTTCATACCACTTTCACGGAAAAAAATCATAAAAAATAAAATATTACTCAAAAAAAATACAAAATAAAATCCATCCCAAGACAGATAGTGGCATATAACTTCTCACCAAAGGAAAAAAATATATATCAATTTTTGGTCATCCAAATTGTGGGCAAACGGACTATAATCTTATCGGCGTTTTTTAAAAAAAAAAACCAAGTCATTGAATTTTGAGTGTTTAATATAGCTAATCTTTTCCATTTTTACAAAAATTAGTATTTTAGAAACTAGATTCTGGATGATACGATTCATATTAATATAATTTTGTCTAATTTTGAGTGTATGTATTGCTAATAATCCCTACAAGTTGATATTATGTTGTTATTTGCAATATGATGTCCACAGATGACCCTATATTTGTCCATCAACTTCCTTGCACTTACCCCATAGGAAACAAAAATGAAATGGAGAGGCACAAAGAAACAAAAAATCATGAAAAAAGGGTTAGAGAACACCACAAAAACATGATTTTATTTCTCTATGAGGTGCACAAACCATTACATGGATGCTCAGAAGCATAACATCTTCTTTCTAGGCCTAGGAGAAGGCTTACAACTCAAACGGAGTTGGGAAATAAATTTTACAGAGTTTCCCGAAACCCACAATGTCTCCCCTCTCAAATGAGAAATGTCTACAATATATAGATGGTGAAAACTAGAGAGAAAGAAGAAAACTTAGACTCTACTCTTAAAGCTCAACCACCAACCATTTAATGCCCCATGAAAACCACAATCTATCAATTTTAGTTCCCCGTGTCTATTTGGCATGTTGTAGAAGGAAGCAGTGTAGATCAAATCAATTCTTATCTAGTTGTTAAAGCAATCAGATCATACATTAATGGCATGCAAGATGTTTTCCTAATTCTCACCCATCAAAACCTACTGAAAATAATATTTTATGCTTCCATGGCATAGAGGAGGTTGAGATATTTCCAATGGTACTAAATTTTTTCAATTTCAAGCACTGGATCGAAAGATATGCCCATTTGAATATTTGAATCAAATCTGTACAAAAATGGCAAAAAACCAATTTTGTAAAATGGATCTACGAGCTCAAAATTCACTTTTCATCTTTTACATAGAAATTACAACAATGAAAAAATCATCGCAGTGCCGCAAGCTTGAAATTCACTTTTGGCAAACCCACTTAGCACAAAGAAATCATGCCAGGTCCATTGGCCCACATTTTCCACTTGGGAAAAGTTTTCTCTGCGGCCCTGCAGACCCGCTTTGCAAAATAAATCAACCTTGGGCCCACTGGCCAACATTTTCCACTTGGGAAAAATTTCCTCCATAGCCCTGCAGACCCGAATTGCAAAAGAAATAATCCTGGGCCCGTCGGCCCACATTTTCAACTTGGGAAAAATTTCCTCCATGGCCCTACAGACCCACTTTTACTGGAAACATGACCACATGTAGAGCTGGCACATGTTTGGGAACCACTTTTGGATTTTTCCTTTGAAGTTACACTGAAGAGACATGTGGCTTCTTCCATGGCTTTTCTCTATTTCTTTTTCTTTTGGTTAAGTGGCTTTTTGTTTAGTGGGGCCATATGTCTAACCCTTGACACGTGGAGGATCAACCAGTATTGGGAGACTACCTCCAAATTTTTATTTTGATTTTATGAGGACAAGTCACATGGAGGCCTCTACTTATCCTTCTATACTTATCTAATTTGGGCCTTCTCTTCCTTGTTATTTGACTCTTACCATGTGGCGAACCCATGCTCATTTGCAAACTTGCTCTGGATTCTTCCTTTGAAGTTGCACTGAGATGATACCAGGAGACTTCCTCTATCCTGTCCCAAGCTTAAACTTTTCAATGGATGATTTTTCCCCTTTTATCCTCTTCTTTTCGGGCCTGGGACACATGGAAACTCTACACTCATTTGGGGGAACCACCTTTGGCTTTGACCCTTGAAGGTGCGCTATTGAGACATGTGGAGGCTTCCACCATTCCTTTCATACTTAGGGAATTTAAATAGCCGAATCTGTCCCATTTCTAACTTTTAGACACATGGAGGGTTGGCTCAAGTTTGGGGCCTCCGCTCTTGATCCTTACTTTGAAGTTGTGTCGTTGAGACACATGGAGGCTTCCACTGATCCTTCTATACTTAGCCGATTTGGGCCTGCTGCCATTTTAATTCTGTTGGGCCCTAACTATGTGGAGATTTGGTGCTAGTTTGAGTCTCTGCCTTAGGCTCTCACTCTTAAAATCACGCCGAGATGACACGTGGTCCTTTCCACTCCTTTGGACTTTTCAATGGTCGATTCTTTCCCTTTTCATAACTCAGACACATGGAAGCTCTGTGCACATTTGGGATATCCATTTTGATGTGTCCTTTTGGAATTGCACCAAAGTGACTCGTGGAACCTTCCACAAGTTTGTATTTCATCTCCAAGTCAACTCATATGCGGATAAGTTAAAAAAATTTGAGCCTTTCCTTGTTTTCCTCTTGTGAGCCTCTGGTCTCCTTTGAACCCTTTGCTCCTTTCCTGACTCTGCCCCTTCATTTTTGGATCTGAAATATGGGCTCAATTGACTTAACTGACCCTTCCTATTTTCTTCTGTGTGGGTTTGTGTTTGATCAATTTTGTCAGGGGGAAAATTGGGATAATAGTTTGGTGACTCATGGGGACATCTTGCCACTAGATGAAGAGACCAGTTGCCTTGTTACATCCATTGGGCATGGATTCTTCCAGGTAGATGCAAATCAAATCCCTAAATGGACTGCACACGAGTAACAAAACACCACAACACACACTATGCACAAAACTTAAAATCATACATGCTCCAAGTGGAACATGCAGAGTGTCAAAGAGCACTTTTTTTACTAAAAGAAAAATATAATCGTACTCCTAAACTAACCCTAACAAAGAAAATCTTAAACAAATCCTGCCACAGGTAGGGAGAAATAGGTTACCTTACTTACAATTAACAACCATGCAAATGATTTGGCATTGAATATGGCTATTATTAGGAGTGGAAGGTTGAGTGTAAATTATTTCTTCACTCCCTCCATCAAGGTATCAACTAGAAACAAAACAAATACCTCTTCAATCTACTTCTCACTTGGTTCTAAGAGGTATTGTTGTTCATCCTTGGCACTTTGAGGCTGTCTCTCATGCTTAGAAGAAAGCATGATTGGTTGTGGCTTCTCCCTTGTCTCCAATGAAGCCAAGTATCTGATTGGAAAATGTGTGGTCCTTTGAATTTTCCCACTAATATGATATTTAACTCCAAAAATGGATTCTTCTTATAGATCGTCCTGGATGGATGATGTGAGAGAGATGATAGCCTTATACTCTTTCCCTTCCTCTGCACCAGGTGTGGCTTTTAGAAAATGAAAATCTTCCAACCTTGATTCAAGAGGGATGTTGCAAACTATAGGTTGTGCTTGCACATTCTCTTCCATGGAAGCATGTTCTTGTGGTTAAAGGATGGGTGACGGGGGAGAAAAGATTGCAATTTTAACTGGCTCATCCTTATATAATATTTCTTTTATGTTTGATAGGAAAAAAACCCTTCATTGTCTTACTGTAGCAAGGTCTCTCCCTCTTGCATGGTGATCTTAAAATATTCATTATTTTCACCATATAAAGCGTCATCTTCAAACATGAAGCTAATAAGTTCAAACTCTTCCAAAAAATCAAAATTTTGGAGAGGTTTAATGGGATAGGGGTCTGAAATCTCTTGTGCAATCAGCTCATGATTCAGTGCCTCTAAATCTATCTTGGCCACCTCCATATGCTCCTCTTCAACTGGACTTGGTGCTGATTGTTCTTCTTCCTTAAAGGATTCATCAATCAAATTAGGCCCTTCAAGTGAAATAAAAAATCTTCAATAATACTTCCTTCATCAAGTGGCTTCAACTCTAATTTGATATTTTCCAATTTCTCCTCTTCAGTAGGACTCAGAGCTGATTTTTCTTCTTTGTTCTCAACTGATTGTGTATCTTGGATTAGATCATCATCCTCTTTAAACAAAGTGCCATTATAGACAATGCATTCAAAGCAAACAAATTGTTTTTATTCTTCTACTGCAAACTCAGCCTTAGACACCACTGGCTCTTCAACCTTGACCTCCTTTGTTAGCTTAACCATCAAGGGGATCTTTGTTATCCATAATCTGGCAACCCAAATCTTCAAAATTTCTATAATTTCTTCTCTGATGGGTTCATCTTTTGTTTGTTGTTTTCCTTGACTAGATTCTTGAGTCTCTTCCCAAGATGGACTTGGGAAAGCAGGAGGAGTGGTAGGTTGGGATTCAACTAGTTTTTCTATTGTTTGTGGTGGTGAGGGAAGTTAAAATTCTTGTTTGTTTGGAGGGGATGACTGCTTGGAAGGGAAAATGGAAGAGGAATTTAGATGAGATGGAAGACTAGGAGATGGAGAAGGGAAAACCACATTTGGGGGCAGCAAGTGAGGGGCTTGACTCTTGACCATGCTGAAATGGTAGAGTTTGAGAAAGAGAAAATGAAGGACAAGGAACTAGGGATTGATATACCCATTGACAAGTTTGTCTCTCAATTTGCTCATATGCCTCAATATCCTCAATACAATGTGCAAGGTGAGGCATGATTTCAACCATGAAGTCAATCTTCTCCTAAGGGTTGTAATGTCTTGGCTTAGGGTTGGCCCATGGACAAGGTGCCCTATAGCATATTTTGAACACTTTTATCTAAGTTATGGCCATTGATTGTACCTTGTGATCCTCTATTTTGATATTTTACATGTACAAATTAGCTTCTTCATATTTGGAACTACCTCCAAAATTTGTATATCCATGCTCTATGACAATTGTATAGTTTGGCAAATGACCAAACTGATTTGAATTTGGCTCACTTGGATATCCATAGTGCTTCTTTTCATTGTGAAACCTTTCTGGAGGTGTGCTGAAGTAACCTGGAGATGGATCTAAATAGCATTGTTGCTGCATGTTTGAATTCCAAGATGGAAATGAAGTCATGATTGTACAATTTCATGAAATGGAAGAAAATGGGGTATATGGAAAGAAAAGTGGGTGGAAATGGATGGGAGAAGGTATACAACTTTAGAGAAGGGTTGTTTACCAGATGGAGTCACCAGATGTCCTTGCATGTGCCTCAAAAGGCTGAATCATAATAGGAACACACCAACCTGCTAAGATGAAGTGGTAAGCTACTTCAAGCATGTCCCATCGAGCATGCCAAAACTGTTAGTGTAAAACCGAAACACCCCCAAATGGCCATGGTTATGAGTGGAGAATTCGATGTGATTACACAACATGGGACCATCTCTCAAGTTGTGGGACTTGCAGACTTGAGATGGACCTCTAGAGAAGGTTGGTTCCTGCTTCCTAAACTACCTGTCATAAACTACTCTAGTGCAGGAAAAAACATATCTATCCTAATCTAACCAGTCCAAGGAGATAGGGAGAGAGAGAAAGAGTGAAAGAGGGCCTAAACTAAGGAGTGCTACACCAGAAAAGGAATTGGAAAGATCCTTTCTTAAGGGAGGATGAAATATGGGAAAAAGGAGATGAGGAAGGTCAGACAGAAGTGACACATACCCAGATCCAATTTTGCCATCGAAACACCATGAAGCACGACATCTTGCACCTGTAAATGTGAAATACATGTATAGGAAACAAACAAAAAATACAGAGGCATAAAGAAATAACAAAACACGAGAAAGGATTGGAGAATACCATGAAAACACGGTTTTATCGCTCTATGAGGTGCATGGACCATTACATGGATTCTCAGAAGCATAAAATTGACTTGCTAGGTGTAGGAGAAGGCTTACAACTCAAACGGAGTTAGGAAATTTTTTTTACAGAGTTTCCTTACACCCAGAATGTCTCCCATCTCAAGTGAGAAGTGTTTATAATATATAGATGATGAAAGCCAGAGAGAAAGAAGAAAACTCAGACTCTTCTCTGGAATATCAACCACTAACCATTAATGCCTGGAAAATCTACCTGTTATCACTGAATCACAGCACCCCTGTGTTTATACAAGTGCATATACTTGAACTCACGGTGTGATTGGATAACATGGGTACTATCTCCAAGTTGTGGGACTTGCTACTTGAGATAGACCTCCAGAGAAAGTTGGTTCTTGCTCCTAAACTACCTACCACAATCTACTCTAATGCAGAGGAAACTAACTATTCTAATCTAAATTTCTAAGGGACCAGAGAGAGAGAAAGCATAAAATGAAAGCCTACACTAAAGCGGTGATACACCAGAAAAGGAGGGTGTGAGAGTAGTCTCCAAATGCGTGAAATACAGAGGCAAAGTACACACTAGAAGAGGTGATGATAGTTCTCCATAATCTATCAAAATGCATTCACAACGATATTCCAAGCATACACAATGATAATGGATCCCTGCAAGAACATAATAATAGACATAATATTCTTGTAGAAAGATTAAAGGGGCAAGAAGAATGTAAGAAAACACAGCAGGGGAAGATATATCCACAAACTGATATTTTATTGCTTCATGATATGCACAGTTCAATCTATTATAGGATAAGGGCCTAGATCACCATGCGAGGAGTCCACTACAAGGGCCTACAGCACATTGGCTTCACAAAGCAATTTTTACAGAGCTTTGCTATCTGAAAACTCCCCCCTTTTACAATGAGCCCAACACTCCAATTTATAGAAAAATGAGAAGGGAAAATGGAAATCCTGAAATCTATCCTTCAACCACTTGTAAGAGGCATTAAATGGAGTAAAATTATTATATATTAGTTACACATGGCTCCCCATACTGTCCCAGGTGCTGCAACAGAGAAAGAATGATGACCATGCCTCTTAGTTGCACTCCTAACCACCAAATAAAACACTGTTGTGAACTCAGACACGTTTTATAAAAAATATCCATCTATCTCTCACCAAATCTGGAATTTATTTATTTTTTTGCATCAAGCTCAGAGACACAATTCCAATGGTACCAATTTTGTGTGATTTCTTTGAGAAATACAAAAGTTATGCCCTTCTGAGTGTGGGCAGCTATTTTGGGTCTGGCAGGCGTTTTCTGTCATTTGATGGGAATGAGAATTAACTGACTGGAGCCAAATATGTTTCTTTTATTTAAATATATCTACCCTCATTAAAAATAATAAATCCACCCTCATTCTAGAAAGTCCAATTTTGTGAAAATCGGAGCTCGGAGTCAAAAGTTATGGCCGTTTGAAGTTTCACGGGTCAAACATTGACTTTTCTTCTTTGCCTTCAGCCGCTTCGGCTTTTCACGTCCCATGCGTACTTTTGGCCCGGATGTCCCAAACTGCCTTGGATGAAAGTATCATGTTTCGGCCGAATTAGCTGGTTCGCGTCCTCCGCATACTTTTGTCCCAGATGTCCCAAACTTGACAATTTTTTCTCTCGGCCGGTTTGGATTTTCGCATCCCTCGTGTCCCGCGCGTACCTTTGGCCTGGATGTCCCAAACTGTCCTTCAGATTTTTGGCCGGTTCGCGTCCCGTGCGTACCTTTGGCCCAGCTGTCCCAAACTATGTGAAAATAGCACTTAGTTGATTTTTTTTCCACTTTTCGACCGGTTCACCTTTTCGCATCCCAACTATCCCAAATGCTACACAGAGCTCCTGGCGGCTTTTCGGCCGATTCGTGGTCCGGCGTCCCAACTTTCCCAAGGACCACCTAGGACATGACTTAGCTGATTTTCTCTATATTTTGGCACCAAGCTTGGCTTTTGCAATTTTTTCACATTTTTAAAACTTGTTGGGTTTTCTTCTTGGACAGGAGAGTTAGAAAGAAGCCGAGGGGACCTCAGAAACATGATTTTTTTCCTTGAATCAATATAATTTCTTGGGACTAAAGAATTTGATGCATGTTATCAAAATTACCTTGAGGGGTGAATTTTGGATAACACTACCTACAATCTATCAATTCTGGTTCCCCATGTCTGTTTGGCATGTTGGAGAAGGAAGCAGGGTGGATTAAATAAAATCTGATCTGGTTATTGAAGCAATCAGATAATACATTAATGGCACAAAAAACATTTTCTTAATTTTCACCCATCAAAGCCTACTGAAAAATAATATTTTATCCTTCCATGGCATATAAGAGGTTCAAATCTTTCCAATGGTACAAAATTTGTTGAATTTCAAGAACTGGATCAAAAGATATGCCCATTTGAATATTTGAATCTAATCCATACAAACAACGCGAAAAACCAATTTTCCAAAATGGAACCATGGGCCTGAAATTCACTTTCACCTTTTACACAGAAATTACAAAAGTGCAAAACTCCCCACATCCCCGCAAACCTAAAATTCACTTTTGGCAACATTTCCTTCGTGGCTCCACAGACCCACTTAGCAAAAAGAAAGCATCTCGGGCCCGTCGGCCCACATTTTCAACTTGGGAAAAATTTCCTTCATGGCCCTACAGACCCACATTTCAAAAGAAATCATCCCAGGCCCATCGGCCTGCATTTTCCACATGGACAAAATTTCCTCCATAGCCCCGCAGACCCACTTTGCAAAATCTTGAGCCCACCAGCCCACATTTTCCACTTGGACAAAATTTCCTCTGTGGCCCCACAGACCCATTTTTACCTGAAAAATGACCACATGTAGAGTTGGCGCACGTTTGGGGAACACTTTTGGATATTTCCTTTGAAGTTGCACTAAAGAGACACATGGATCCTTTCTTGTCTTTGCTTATGTTTCTTTGTGTTTTAGCTAAGTCCCTTTTATTTATCGGGGCCATATGTCTTAGCCTGGACACATGGAGGCTCATCACTTAGTGGGAGACTACCTCCAGATTTTTTTGTTGAAGTTGTGCTAATAAGACACATAGAGGCATTCACTGATCCTTCTATACTTAGCGGATTTGGGCTTACTACACCCTATTCTTTGACTTTGACCATGCGGCGAACCCACATTGATTTGGGAACCCAATCTTGATTCTTCCTTTTAAGTTGCACCAAGATAACACGTGGAGGCTTCCACCAACCTGTCCTGAACTTAGACTTTTCTCTAGCTGATTCTACCCCTTTTGACATCTTCTTTTCAATCCTGAGACATGTGGAAGCTCCGTTCTCATTTAGGGGAACCAAATTTTACTTTGACCCTTGAAGGTGTGCCATTGAGACACGTGGAGGATTTTTCTAGTCCTTTCATACTTATTCGATTCAAATTGTAGGCTTTGTCCCTTTTTTGACTTTTGGACATGTGGAGGGCTAGCATAAGGTTTGGGCCTTAACTCTTGATCCTTCCTTTGAAGTTACGTCATTGAGACACGTTGAGGCCTCCACTGCTCTATCTATACTTATCTTATTTTGTCCTACTGCCATTTAACTTTTGTTATACCCTAACTACATGGAGATCTAGTGCTAGTTTGAGTCTCTTCTTGGGCTCTCACTCTTAAAATCATGCCAAGATGACACATGATTCATTTCGCTCATTTGTACTTTTCAACAATCGATTATATCCCTTTTCAAACCTGAGACACGTGGAAGCTCCATGCACATTTGGGGTCTCTATTTTGATGTGCCCTTTAGGAATTACACATTTGGCTAAGTTTGAAAACTATGAGCCTCTGGTATCCTTTGACATTGTTTACTCCTTCACTGACTCTACCCCTTCATTATTGGATCTAAAATATGGGCTTGCTTGATTGAACCGACCCTTATGATTTTCTTCTATGTGCGGTCATGTTTAATCAATTTTTCTGGGGAGAAAAATTGGGATAACAGTTAGTTTAGGGTTTCATAGCAATTTGACACTTTTGTACTTTGCATAACCCTAAGGGTGAGTTAAGTTAACTCATGGTTGAAAATGTGGGCAAAACTAATTGACCTTATCATTTTGTAATTTTCACGAGTTCCTTTAGAGCATGGGGAAGATCTGCAAAAATTTCTTTAGCGGTCATTTCCTATGTGTTTAAGATTTTGATCTCCCTCCATGAGCTATTTGAGTTGTCTATTTTTCCTTATGAGCCATTGTGTTCTGTAATATTTGAGGAACTCTATGATATTAAGAAATCTGGTTTGGGAGATTTTTGGTTTAGTTGACCTTTTTTTGTATTTTCTTTCTACTTCTTATCCTCAAAATGCACGGATTAATTACTAGAAGGTTGGCTACTGCTCATATATGAGGTAGGGATCCTATCTTATTAAGCTCTATTTGAATTCATGAACTATGATTAGCTTTTTTGATGCTTTTTATTTGATTTAAACCACTACCTAGTTTGATTTTTTGTTTCGTTAATCATTCTCGGCAATTATTTTTGATATTCCTTTTTACAAGCATGTTGTATATTTATGTGCATTATTCTGATGAAATTTACTATATAGCTAGGAATTTACTATTTTTGTTGATTTATTTTCCCTTCCAAGCTTGAATCATTTTTTGGGTGCTTAGTTTTTATTTTAATGCTAGCCTTCAATGGACAATGCCCTAACTATGTCTCTATAAAATCTGAATTTGTTGGGGTTGACGTTTAACTACTTGTAGATGTCATTATGGGTCTTTATCGAGCTTTGTTAACTCAGTATAATGTACTCTATTCTGAGCACGTGGATGAGGGTTTGAAGATTTAATTTCTTATATAAAATAACAACTCTGAACTCAATCATTTTCATGGTTTGTTGTTTGATCTTGTCGTGTATGTTTTTTCTTTGGCTCCAAGTTTTACGAAAAACTTGTTGTTTCCAATATGAGTTTGTATTTTTTGCTAAAGGGTTGCTATTATTCTATTCGAACTTTGGTTTGTAACTCCTCTCGTAAGGGTATGAATCAAGCTTGACTGAATAAATGACCATTTTGTGAGTAAATCATTTGTTTTACTTGTTTAAGATTGAGGGTGCGAATTTCTTTCCCACTTTGGTGGCCAATTGCCAAGTTTTGAAAGAGAATTCTTTAATCGTTGCTAACCTTTCAGAGGGTAATTTCATGGTTTCTCCTTGCTTCTATGCATGGTGGTGTTAGTCACAAGAATGACACTATTTATTTACTCTAATTTCGGTGTATCTATCTGTCGATACCCAAATCTGCTCATTATTCTAGTTTGTATTTTAGTGTTTTGATATTTTTATTTGAGATAAACCACCCCTTTGTAATGAAGGTTTGAGAAAATGGGTTTTCCATGATTCTGTTTGTGTGATAATGGGAAGCACTGTATTGTGATTTCATGACTGCCTTACCTTAGATCTATCCTTTACGACCATTGTGAAGCACTATTCCCATAGAAAAGAAGTTCTTTTCACTCATTTTGGGGCTCTGCTTCATATTTTTTCTCTTTTCTCAAACTT
Organism: Taxus chinensis; assembly: GCA_019776745.2. NCBI lineage: Eukaryota > Viridiplantae > Streptophyta > Pinopsida > Cupressales > Taxaceae > Taxus > Taxus chinensis. Next base: position 632,511,721 of record CM034152.1, read on the forward strand.
TTATATTTTCTAGTACATAGCCACCATTTCTCTTAGGTTTTACATTGTTTAGAGTTCACCATTGCTCAATGATGTTCGTTCTTAAGGTTTGAGCCTTATAATGTAAATGTATTTGCTTGTTTTCTTTACTTCAAGGAAGATGGGGTTTGTATCTTTGACAACTCCTATGTTTTCTTTATTCTTTGAAGTAGCTATTTGATTTTCTCTATTTTAGACTTTGATTCTAAGAAAACTGGGAAGTTCGGCTTTGTCAATTTGAGCTAGGGTTTTGTGATCATACTACTCAAATTTTTGACTATGGATTTTAATGTGTTTCAGATCATTATACTCTGAAACTATGTGAACAAAGTAACTGTTGCATTGCTATGTAACATTTTGATCATTATGCACATCTTCACTTTAAGGCTATAGCTTTTTCTGAGAAAATATGCCACCTTCATCTATTATTTTAAGCTTCTTCTTGAATTTTTTCCTTGATAGTACTTAAAATTATTCTAAAACTACCTTCTCTGTAAGTGTACTTGCAAATCTGTAAACCTATTTCGATTATTGATTCATAGTATTAACTCAGTGTTTCAATATTTGATCTCTTTTTCTTAAGTTGTTATATATTGGAGGGTATCGACCATTACTGTCTTGATAATTTTATTTCCTATGCCCCTTGGAGATCGTTGACATGATACTTGGAATTTTTTCTAGCTGATTGAAAATGAAACTAAAGTTTTAATGATGCTTTCTAAAATTGCAACAATGCATTTCCTAAGTTAAGCATTTCATTTACTGTATTGATTCCTATATGTTAAAATGGCATCCAATGTATTTATTATTCTCAAGAAACTCTTTTAAAACATGCATTCTAGAATCTGTTATTCTCTATTTCATTTTCTAGTCTTGAAACTATTGGAGCTTTATTTATGGGTGTATATTAGTCCTTAAACCTGGCTCTATGTTCTGAATAATCAATTAGAAAACTGAAAAACTCTCTATTTAATAATGTTGCATAAGCTAGTTGTATAGAAACTTTAATCCCACATGATTTTACATTTGCGTCTATGTGTTTGATTGCACCCTGTTCAATCTTGAAACCATTATTTCATAATTTTAATGGTCTGTTGTATTCGACATTTTTAAAATGTTCATCTTACTTTATCTTGAGCAGATAGCTTGAGCACCTTTTTTGATAATTTGATAATTGTAAAATTGAATGAATTATGTTTCTATGTAATAACGAAATCTACATTGTCTTCATAATTTTAGAATTTTCCTAAAACAAAGTTGATACCATTTATGTAACTAACACTCTTTTGAACTTAATTTGATTGAATATTCTGATGTGGCATTTTGTGTCTACTTAAAATTCTCTCTTTCATAAAGTAAATAGAATTATTTTATGATCAGTACTTAGAATATTCCTCTCTTATGAACCATCATGACTGTAATGAACCATTTATGTTGTTGATACTCCCTACGTATTTTTCATGTGATCATTAATCATTGCAAATATTTTCATTTATACTCCTGAATGACATAGTACAATGATCCAAGGTGTTGATGACCAATCACACTGAAACCATCCTTTCACATAGTGTAACTATAATTATTTCTCTTTTTAGTTACATTACCTATATGATTTGAGTTTCTCCATAATGTACATCTACAAGTTTTTACACAATTTATGATTGCAAATTGATAACATTCATATTTTTATTCTTAGAATACATAAGACATAGCTTAAATTTCCAATTCATGACTTGTACAAGAATAACTGTGAATGATAGAAGATGATCAATGCTTAGATTTTTTTTATTTGTTTGTTTTTTACTTTCAGAGATCACATGTTAATGTTTGTACTCATCCTTTCAGTGGAATATGATCACTATAGTTTGAAAACATGATGATCTGTTCCATATATTCTTTGAATAACAATCTCCTAATCACTTTTAACTTGCGTGTACTTTCTATACTTGAACCTTTTAAAGTTCCTTTCCATCATCATAATTGAAGCTTTACTTTGTTAGAAAAAGAAAATAGATGAGAAATGTTCTTGGACCCTTCTTAATTATTGATTCTGAGTTATATATTTTGTAGATGCTTCCTCACTCATTTTTTATTATTTCAAGTAAAAATTTTAAAAATGCTTCTACTTAATAGTTGTGCATATAGCAAGCATGTAATCCGGAGATTAACAATCTTTCATTTCCCCTTTTCAAGTATAATGGCAGTATTTGGAAAAGTGGTGGAGAGGGAGTAGCGAGGATAGCAATTCACACTAGAATCATGGAAATCCAGGAAATGATGGATTCCATCCTTTCTTTGTTCACAACTTTACGTATATGTAATTTCATTGCATGCACTTGCTATCAAAGTTACTCCCATGGCTTGTGTGGGTTTATTGTACTATTATTCCTCATGATTAAATGAACTATTTTTCGCGTAATGAGATGTATGTCTTTTATTTTCTATACTTTTTTCATTTGTATGGATATTAAATAAAATGATACAACTAAGAACACTTAAATAGTTAACTTAATCATAGAAATAAATTTAAATCAAGTGTACATTTTTTATGCTCATTGAAATTGCAAACTGATTGTAACACTACCTTTTCCATGCTTCAAACTTACAACTGAGATTGTTGCTTCAGAATGTAAAACCCTACATATACCATCTTTCCCACCTTCACCCAGGCCTTACAACAATCTTCCTATGCTATTGCACTATCTTACTAAAGACGATACATTAGAGAGGAAGTGTACGCAAAGTGTTTCCTTCTAGGGAAACACTTTTAGTTGCTAATTTGATTCATTGAATTATAATCTTGTCCAAAACCAAGCCAAAAAAAGTGTATCCCTTTCCAGGATTATTGATCAAAACATATCGAAAACATGTAACCCGACCAATCTGTGAAACTTAAAAGTTTTGAGTTGACCCTTATTCCACAAGGTGTGAAAAATGTCAACATTTATGGTGATCCTGTAAAGAAAGTTTCCTACTAGGTTTAAGACCATTACATTTCTCTTTTCCCTTAGGCATGGAGTGAAAAGCATATAACCAAAAATTGCCTTTTCTTGAAAAAAAAAAACAACTAATGTTGGGAAAGGATATTGAAAATAGATCACATGCACAGATGTACTTTATTCAATTGAACAATAATGCAATGTGAAAGAAAGCACCTATTGAAATAGAAATTATAATCTATCATACTCTAACTAGCTAAAATTGAAGATAAACAAAACCTCAAATAGGCAGTGAAAATTAGCTTCCCTTTCTCCAAAACCAAGGCCATGAATTCATCTCTAGAAACTAGCTAAGTAACAAAGTTGAAAACAAGATATATATCTTTATTTCATTCATGAGATTATTCCAAGACCTGGGAAACACCTCTATCTAATTTTTAATCTATTCTAGAATGATTTGAGGGTTGTTATTGAGAACAAGAAACTCACTTTTATGTTCTAAGACAAGTATGAAATCAGGCAATGTTATAATTAGGTGAGAATAAAAAAAATACCAAATAGGACAAGGCCTCCTAGCAGTGAATAAGATGACTATTTTGATCTGATTTGAATCGTGAACATCATATTCAACCATAAGATCATTTTGAAGCTATCTTGAAATTATTTGTGTCTTCTAACTGTTCTAGCTCATCCAGAAACTGATTTGAGGGTCATTTTTTCACTACAAGTTACTTTTTTATGACTATTATGAGTGAAATTTTAGCAGTAATGTCGAATTCCTCTACATTTGTTAGATACTCCATGCAATCTGAAAACTTAATATTGTCTTCTTCATTGTAGGCTCTATCCATATACATGGTGTAGTCTAAAAACGCAAGATCATCATCTTCTACTTTATCAAGAGTTATGAGAAATTGTTATTCGATATCATATTTTAGGACATTCTGAAGTTGATCTAAACATTTTTCATCTCTTTCAAATATTTTTACCAAAAGTTATCTTTCCTCTTGATTATCTTGATTTGACACAAAATCTATAACATCAAATTTTCATCATTTTTCTGCACAAGATATAATCTAGGTATCATGGTGTTCTAACATATCCTCCTTTAAAAATGGTTCTTCCAGTAGGGTATACTAAAGATCTACATCCAATAGAACTTGTTAATATTTTACAAGTACAAGAGAAACCCTAGTAAGTTGAGGTTCTTTGAATTATGTAACTAAAAAATCATTTAGCTTGATAGGTTGCTCTTCACTTTTGCAATTTTCCAAATATAAAAAGAGATCAACTTCTACAAGTTGTAAATCCACAACACAATTTCCTTGAATTTCAACATCCTTTTTATTTGAAATTGATCCCTCCTCTCCTGATAATGATGGAAGCTACATGAGTATTGTGCCTTCATGTATACTACACTCAGAATATGAAAATTGTTGATCATCTTCCAAATGCTCTTGATTTTTTGGAAAAATAGGATGTAAATTTTACATGGTTTCCTTTTCCAACTCTCAAATAAAATAAAATTTAAATTTTAACATCCATCGATGTAAACCCTGCAAAAGCTCCATCCTATTATTTTCTTCTGTTAACTGCCCCTCCTTGATAATATTTTGGTTCTCTCTTTCCTAGACTAGAAGTACGAATAAAGGAGGAGGTGTGGGATTAATTTCAGCCTTAACTAGAAAATTTTGAATAAGAGGTTGGGGTATAAGGTCTACTTTTAGAATAGTATCTGAACGCCATCTTGGACATTTAATTTTGACTTCAGCATATGATTGTGGGGTGGAAAAAGTAGGAAATGCAGTAGAGTGATAATTTCAAAACTCAAGAATAGGTTGCATTAGATAGCAACGAGAATATATAGGAAATGTATTTTTATAGGGAAGGTAAGTGGGAGCATCCCATTGACAAGGTTCCCTAACCTGACACCTATCATTCTTCATTTCTTTTGATTTTTCAATCTGTTCCTTGATAGCTAAGTATTGCTGCTTCAAACTATTAAACTCAATTCTAAGATCTTATTTTTGTGCATAATCAACATAACCCTTTGTATAATATTGATCATGAACAACATAACCCTCATATTGATTGGCACAATTTGGGTTATAAGGATATTTATTCAAATAGGGATTATAGAACTGATCTGAAGGGGAGGGTGGATTAAAATAATGCTGGTTTGGATGATAATACAATTTAAAATGAGGGTTCATGGTTGTAGGAATTCATAAAATATTAAAACAATGAAAAATAGGTCTACTACTCACAAACACAGCTGATAACAACAAAATAACAAATATGAATTTATTGAAAAATACCTGAAAACTACAACTTAAAATTGGTGAAGTTGAAAAGTGTTGTACTAATCTGAAATTAGATTTATAGAGTCACCAAATGAAAACTGGTCTAAATCTTCAAGTGTTTGAATTCATTAATAGTAGTTATATTTGAAACTACTATGTATGGTGTCTGATATACTTGAATGATGAAACACCTTTGAAAAGTACAACTTTAATCACTACGAGTGTCCCACCAGGCATGCCAAAAACTATTATCTCTCGAAATTCCACCTTTTTTATAGATGCTTGTAGGTGTTCTAAGATTTCTTTAGATATCTAGCTTTCGTAGATACAATTGAAACACCTCAGGTCTATGGATATACCTATTGTTGAGGTGAGTCTCTGGTATCAATGCTGGTTCTTTTTTTATGTATCCTAAACTAATATTTTGGGGGTTTTGAGGGTAAAAGATGATTGTAATTGAATTGAAAATGGGCTGATACACCAAAATTGTTGAGGTATTTGACTGACTACATGTACAATTAATTTGAGAATGGATTCTAGATGCACAAATAAATAGTTTTCAGCAGAATGTTAAGGCAAAAAACTTTGTGTATTGAGGGAATGATTCATAATAATACATTAAGATAAACATGAAAACTAATATCACATAGAAATAAATAAATTTGTAACAAGGTAAGATGATTAATATGGGAATTTGACATTCACAAGAATTATTGAGATATACACACCATTGCAAATAATTGGAATTCTCATTCAAGGGGAAAAACTTGTAAAATTTTCTTCAGCACTCCTATGTAAAAAAATTCCTCTTTGTGTCTTGGAATTGCACACAATATATAGCAAGATTATTCACCCATTCCGTCCTAAAAATAGGCTCAAATTTGTACTCACCCATGCATGCTAATTTTACCCCTTTATCATGAATAAATAAAGGAATAAAAATGGATGTTCTAATATAATGAGGCATTAATAGCCTTGATTACAAACATACATTTAGTCAAACTGTGGTTGACTAATCTATTTTTAATAAAGTAAGATGAATAATTTTGCTAATAATAGCCATTGCTTGTAGTGTAATTCTTCTCCAATGTGCATGCAATCTATATCTTCTAGTGCTTTATGTGACACTTACAATTTGATACACTTGCAGTGTTAAATTTTGGCATTCATTAATTCTTCCCCCTTGGATGCACATGCAAAAATTTATCTCTCTGTTTGAGTAAAAGTAATTCTTGTGTCTTTAACACTTTACAAAAATTCACCCAATGTGTGGGGAGAACCTCCATGTTTAGATGTTGATATTTTTACTCATGATCAACTATTCATGCTAATTACAATGACATCATTATTTCCATAATAATATTCCTGCAAGCAAAATAATACTTATCCCATCCTTAGAAAAATGTACAACCTTTGTGGGGACCACATATATATTGACTCCTCTGCATGTATAGCTTTGTCTTAACTTATTGAGTCATGTATACACTTGATTCAAAGGATGATGGGTCTATGTTTGATGATAGCCACTTTTTGCTCAATGGCATGCATTGATCTTTGACCAACCCCCTTAGGATTATTTGTATGGGATAGAGTTCAATGGTTTAGAACCTATTACATGTCATATGTGGTCAAAGTTTACACTAATCATTGCATATTTTATTGTCAGGAATTTTGATTGTTTATTTCACAAATCATGGTAGAATATAATCATCTAAGTGGTAGAACATGTTCCCTCTTTATCATTAAACATTTACCCTTTGAACGCATTTCAGTTGAGAATTAACTTCACCCTAATTAGGGTCTTATCATCACTTAAAACGTAGTATTTACTCAACCCTAGTCATAATGGCAGTTTATATTGCTTACTGTTCATTTTGCATCATTTAATCTACACCAAATATCGTGACCCTTGTTAGTTTAGTGTTTCATGGCAAGTTGAAACATTTGTACTTTGCATAACCCCGAGAGTGAGTTAACTCATGGTTGACATGGTTTGCAAAACTAATTGACCTTATTATTTTGTAATTTTCATGAGTTCCTTTCAAGCATGGGGAATCTCTGGGAAAATTTCTTTAGTGGACATTTTCTTTGTGTTTAATCTTTCAACATCCCTCCAAGATCTATTTGAGTTGTCTGCTTGTCCTTTTCAGCAACTTTGTTCTGTGATATTTGAGGAACTCTATGATATTCAGAAATCTGACTCGGGAGATTTTCGGTTTAAATGAGATTTTTTTTGTATTTTATTTCTACTTCTGATGCTCAAAATACATAAATTATTTACTGGAGGATTCAATACAACTAATATATGAGGTAGGGATCTTGTCTTCTTGAGATCTGTTTGAATTCGTGAACTATGATTTGCTTTGTTGATGCTTTATATTTTATTTCAACCACTACCCACTTTGATTTGTGGTTTCATTGATCATTCTCAGCAGTCATTTTTGATATTCCTTTTTACGAGCATGTTGTATATTTATGTCCATTTTTCTGATGAAACTTACTATATCGATGACCATTTACTTATTTTGTTGGTTTGTGTGCCCTAGTGAGCCTGAATCTAGTTCTAGGTGCTTAGTTTTTCTTTTGATGTTATCCGTCAATGGAGGATGCCCTAGCTATGTCTCTACAACATTTGAATTTGTTGGGGTTGACGTATAACAACTTGTAGCCACCATTATGGGCCTTCACCAAGATCTATTATCTCATTATGATGTACTCTATTCTAAGCTTGCGGATGAGGGTTTGAAGCTTTAATTTCATATATAAAAGGGAAACTCTTAACTCATCTAGCTACATGGTTCGTTATTCAAGTTTCTCCTATATTTTTGGTGTTTTACTCCATGTTTTATGAAAACCTTGTTGTTTGGTAACTTGGTTTGTTTTTTTTCTGAAGGGTGGCCATTATTATATTTGAGATTTGGTTTGGAACTCCTGTTGTAAGGGTTCAAATCGAGTTTGACTGAAAAAATGAACATTTTGTGGATAAAGCCTTTGTTTTATTGGTTTAAGATCAAGGGTGTGAATTTATTTCCTGCTTTGGTGGCCACTTTCCACATTTTGAAATAGATTTGTTTACTCACTACCAACCTTTTAGAAGGTAAGTTCATGGTTTCTCCTTGTTTTTGTGGATGATGGTTGTATTCAAAAGAACAACACTATTATTTTACTCTAAGTTGGATGTATATATCTATCAAAACCCAAATCTACTCATTATTCTGGTTTGGATTTGAGTGCTTTGATTTTTATATTTGAGATGAGCCACACCATCACATTGAGTGTTTGAGAAAACGTGTTTTCCATGATTCCATTTCTGTGCTAATGGGAAGCTTAGTGTTGTGATTTCATGACTTCCTTACCTTAGATCTTTCCTTTGCGACCATTTTGAAACACTATTCCCATGGAAAAGAATTTCTTTTGACTCTTTTTGGGGCTCCGCTTCGTATATTTTCTCTTTTCTTAATTTTTTTTTTTTTTTGGTATATAGCCACCATTTCTCTCATTGTTTGCATTGTTTAGACTTCACCATTTCTCAATGATGTCAGTTATTAAGGTTTGATTCTTAGACTGTAAACATCTTTTTTATTTTTTTAACTTTAAGGTAGACGGGGGTTATATGTTTGAAAACTCGTAATTTTTCTTTATTTTGTGAATTAGCTATTTGATTTGTTCTGTTTTAGACTTCGATTATGAGAAAACTCGTAAGTTCGGATTCTTCAGTTTGAGCTGGGTTTTTGTGATAATACTACTCAAATTTTCTATTGTGGATTCTGATGTATTTCAGATCCTTATACTCTTAAACTTTATGAAGAAATTAACTGTTGCATTGCTATGTATGTCTTTGATCATTATGCAAATATTCCCTTCATGGCTATGTCTTTTTCTAAGAAAATCAGCCACTTTCATATCTTATTTGCACTTCCTTATTGGATTTTGTTTGTTGATACTTCATACAAGTATTTTGAAACCACCTACTATGTAAATGATCTTTCAAATTTTGAAACTTGTTTCATTTACTGATTCATGGTCTTAACTCAGAGCTTTAATATTTGAGCTCTTTTTCTTAAGTTAGATATTAGAGGGGCTCGACCATTACTCTCTTGACAACTGTATTTCCCATGCTCCTTGGAGTTCATTGACATCATACTTTCAAGTTTTTCTAACTGATTGTAAATGAAACTAAAGTTTTAGTGATGCTTTCTAAAATTGCAAAAATGCATCTCCTGAAGCAAAGCATTTCATTTACTATCTTGATTCCTATATGTGAAAATGACATCTGTTGTATTTATTCTTCTTGAGCAACTATTTAGAAACATGAACTCTAGAATATTTTATTCTCTGTTTCATTTTCTAGTATTGAAATTGTTGTAACTTTATCTGTAAGTGTATATTGGTTCTTAAAATTGGCACTGTGTTTTACATGATCAATCAAAAAAAGAAAACTCTCTGATGAATAAGGTTGCATCAGCTAGCTATATAGAAAGTTGAATCCCATATGATTTTACATTTTTTGTTATGTGTTTGATTGTACCCTGTTCAATATTGACACCATTAATTCATTCTGTTAGCTTCCTGGTGTATTGAACTTTCTTTAAATGATCATCTTACTTTATCTTGAGAAGATAACTTGACCACCTTTTCTAGTAATTTGATCATTGTAAAATGGCATGAATTTTGTTTCTATATAATAATGCAATCTGTACTTTGTCTTCATAAGTTTAGGATTTTCCTATAAAAAAATTGTTACCTTTTATGTAATTGACACTCTTTTCAACTTCATTTGATTCAATATTCTAATGTGTCATTTTGTTTCTACTGAAAAATCTCTCTTTCAAAAAGTAGATTGAATGAACCATCATGACTATAATGAATCTTTGATGTTGATGGGATTGCCTAAGTATTTTTCATGTGATCATTAATCATTACAAAATTAATCATTTATACTCCTGATTGGCATAGTAAAATTATCCAAAGTGTTGATTGACCAATCACATTAAAACCATCCTTTCACATATTGTAGTTGTAATTATTTCTCTATTTAGTTACATTATCTATATGATTTGAGTTTCTCCATAATGTACATATAAAATTTTGCACTCAATCAATGATTGTAGCTTGATACCCTTCATAGTTTTCTCCTGATAATATATAAGACATGGCTTAAGTTTCTAATTCCTAACTTGTACAAGAATAACTATGAATGATAGAAGATGATCAACACTTAGATTTTTGTATCTATTTGTTTTTGTACTTTCAATGATCATATGTTAATGTTTGTACTCATCGTTTCTATGGAATATTATCACTGTAGTTTGAAAACATAATGATTCTTTCAATCTCTTCTTTGAATAAAAATATCCTAATCCCTTAGCATGCTTGTACTTTCTATACTTAAACCTTTTAAACTCCCTTTTCATCATCATAAATGAAGCTTTACTTACTTGGAAAAAGAAATCAGATGAGTAATGTTCTTGAATCCTTCTTAATTATTGATTATAAGATATATATTTTGTAAATGCTTCCTCTCTCATTCCATTTTGATTCCAAGTTCATTTTTTTAAAATGCATCTGTTGAATAGTTGTGAATATAGAAAGTATGTAATCCATAGCTTGTCAATCATTCATTTCCTCTTTTCAGGTACAATGACAATAGTTGGAAAAGTGGTGGAGAGGGAGAAACGAGGACAATAACTCACACCAAAATCATGGAAATCTAGGAAATGATGGATTCCATCCTTTATTTGGTCACAACTATACATATATGTACTTTCATTGCATGCACTTGCTATTAGAGTTACTTCCACGTCTTGTGTGGGTTTATTGTCTATTATTCCTCCTAAATAAATGAACTATTTTCATGTAATGAGATGTGTGTCATTTCATTTCTGTACATTTTTCATTTATATGGATAATAAATGAAATTATACAAATCAGAACACTTAAATAATTTAGTTAATCATATAAATAAATTTAAATCAAGTATATGTTTTTTATGCTCATTGAAAATGAGAACTTATTGTAACACTACATTTTCTATGCTTCAAACTTGTAACTGAGACTGCTACTTCAGAATGTAAAAACGTTCAATGCCATCTTTGTTTCCATCACCAAGGCCTTGTAGAAGTATTCCTAGGCTACAACAATGTCTTGTTGAAGTTGATACATTGGAGAGGATGTATGCGTAAAGTACTTCCTTATGTGGCAACACTTTCATCTGATAATTTGATGCATGGAATTCTAATCTTGTCCAGAACCAAGTAATTAAAATTGTATCCCTTTCTAGGATGTCTGATCAAAACATATCCAAAACCTTTAAACCGACCAATTTGAGAAACTTAAAAGTTTTGAGTTGACCCTTTTCACATAGAGTGTCAAAAATGTCAACAATTAGTTCTCTATATATACTATTGCAGGAGATGAAACCATATCAGCAATTCTACCTCAACTGAATGACGAAAATATTGATCATCCCATTGATTTTTCCTATCAAATATTTCATGAGTATGAAACTAGGTTTACTTTTATGGAAAAAAAAGTTCTTGTAGTCATAACAGGATTTTAAAAATTCAAGTATATGTTGTCCAATAACAAGATAGATTTTTCATTTCCCATTCAAGTTTTAACTTACTTTTATAAACAAATAATAAATTAATAAGAGGGATAGATGGATGAAAAGGTGATGGAATTAGATGTTGAAATCATAATAGTTAAAATATTTACAGGTAAAGGACTATGTCAACATATTATTTCTAATATGTACCTCCAAAAGAGAATGGTTTTGTCTCATCCATCACATCAACAACAAAATTTTGATTCTGATTTTTTTCCTTCAAGTTTGATGAATGACATAATTAATTACTTCTAGTATATAGTGTATTTTCATGGTTATTTAGATTACAATATGTTTCTTATCTCATCAATTATGGAGTTCTTTTCAAAAATAATATTAAACGCATTTTACCAAGATGTGTTTACTTGAGAAAACTTGAATAGTTGTTCACAAAGGTCCATGAGGGATCTGCAGGAGTTCACTTCCCACCAAATACCACAACTCTTGATATATTGAAATCATAGTATTACTGGCCTAAAATATTCAAATAATATTATGAGTGAGTGAAGAAATGCAAGAAATGTACATTCTTTGTTCGTTAATAAATATTTGCATTTATTTTTCTTCACCCTATCTCAGTGGACAATCCCTTTATGCAATGAGGCGATGAATTTATAGAGATGATAAAGCCACTTCTCCTAAAGGCCATAAGTTTATTTTAAAAGCCACTAATGATTTCATTTGCTAAACTGAAGGAGTAGCCCTCAAGAAAGCTAATGAATCAAGTATTTTTTATTTTTATGAAGGCATTGTGTCCAGATTTCGAGTTATGGATATAATAATTTCAAATAATGCTTTAACATTTCCAAGTTCCAAGGTAACTAATTGGGCAATGAAGAATAATATTTTGTTGAGTACATCCTCTAATTGCTACCCACATGGTACTTGATTTGCAGAGAGTACAAAAAAAATAACCTAAGGATCATAAGGACATATCTTGATGAAAATAAAAGAGTTGACATACTAAGATAAGTGTAGCATTGTGGGTTTATAGAGTGATACCCAAGATGTTTGTTTCCAATTTACCTTATAAACTAGTATACAACACAGAATCAAGAATGGCAGTTTCTCTTGAGTTACCAGATCTAGATCTATTGCACCAGTTTGAGCTGATTAAAATTGAGCCTATGAGAATCAAGTTTATAGACCGAATGGAATTTTAGGAAATCAAATATCAAGCCCAACTTATCATGGAGAAACACCAGGCTCAAGTTAAGAAAAGGTTTGACAAAAGATAGGAACTAAGATTTTTATAAGAAGGATACATTATGTTAAAGTGCGATGAGGAGAGGGCCAAAATAGAAAGGCACACTAATTTCTATACAATTTGAAGCAGACATTACATGTTGAAAAATTGTAAACAAGACAATGTTTTCAACTTGCAAGGATGAATGGTAAGAATCTTCCTGATCTCGGGAATGGAATGTTTCTCAAGCATTGTTATTAAAATAATGCAAACAAATTTTTGAATACGTTAATTATAGGTTACTTTTAAATAAGTTCTTAAGAACATCGAGGATTATTTTTTAATAAGTTTTATTGCACAATGCACAGAGTCTAGGTTGTTTCTAGATCTCGTCTTGTATTTGGTTTTCTTATAGAAGCCATAAAATATTTCTTTCACTAAGGATCCTATGCCAAATTTATGTTATAAAGAACTTGACTTTTCATCTTCTATGTAGATAATCATGCAAAAATTGCAAGAAATGTCAACATTTCTCATACCCCAACCACAATACCAAGTCGATAATTCATTTTTTATTAGACTAATTGATATAATTGGCATAATGTTTTAATTTGGGGAAAGTAAAAGTGTGCATGCATTTTAAGAACTCATTGATGGTTTTAAAATGCCTATTCCCATATAAGATGACATTTTGAGTCTTATCATCTTCACTAGAATCACGCATCAACCCTCTAAGAAATAGTGCATGGTTTGGATGGAGATGGGAAGAATATTGTACATAAGAATTATACATTTAAGAACACGTAAGGAATAAATATCAAATGATAAGTTTTATTTCAAAACGTAAATTTGCAAAGGAGAAAGAATTAGGTTACATTTTTATGATGCATTTTAATTCTATTTCCTTAGTTCTATATGGTCAAACAAGCTAAAAAATAGTTTATTTTCAGATATACTTATGATTATATCCAATTGATTTAAACAATAACATTTCAATACTGAAAAATTTTAAAATCACGATCTTGGAAAGGAAATAAAACATCAAATAACTGATTAAAGAGAACTTGTGTTTGTATTCATAATTAAATTTCTATAGAAAATCCCACACAAGCCATGTGATATGAATATGCAAGTGATTAAACATAACTACATTTGAAACTAAAACATAAATAAAAGAGTAAGGGGATCCATCATTTCCTTGAAACAAATCCCCACACAAGCTAAAGCAACTCCTAGCTTATCATTTTTTATCCTTGGCACCTGTAAAAGAGAAAAAGTAGATAAGTTAGAGCTTTGGCATTTCCCTTAATGCCATAGTAAGAAAATTTCCAAATGAATTTGAATTCCATCACTACATAAAAGACTATTATAAAAGAAGGTACCTGAAAGAGAATTCATATTTACTTAAGTGCTCAAATCATGTATCTAAATAAATAAAATTGCAGGTTAAAATTATAGTTTTATTTCAACAAATTAAGCATGTAAAGGTAGTAGTGCATATCGAAAGAAAATATATAGGTAATTTCTAACTGTATATGTGTCATTTAAGGGAATTATTAAGAAGTATATCTTAGCCTTTACATTATAATAATGGCCTGCACAAGGCACATTTCCTATTTTATATAAACAACAATTGTAAAATTATAGTTTTAGCAACGCATGATTGAAGACATATCCATACATCATGAAATTGAACAAGTTAAATAGTGATGATACATTGCCTCTATTTTGTATCTAACCTTGTATAACTATGAATTTACATGTACAATCATTTAAGGAGGAAATATGAAAATGTCTTACAAAAAAAGAGAACTATTGTTCATCAATTTGGCCTTTTAAGAGCCGTCATACAAACTGTCAAATATAGATCAAATTGCAATGTCATCACTCATAGTTCCAACTTAAAAAATTAAATTCTAGGAACATGAAGTTATCATTCAAAATTTTTCCTGAAATTACATTTTTTTCATTAAACTTTCAAGCTAGGAATGTAATTTTTCATCTTGAACAAAGTTTGAATAAACGTTTTTTGGGAAAACTTCATTACTTCATCTGTGTATTCAACATAAGAGTTCTTATTCAATTTTCTAAGGAAATTTTTCAAATACCCTACATACTTTATTTTAAAATGCAGATCTCGATAAATGTATATGACGACCCAACAAAACAAATATCATAGAAACAAATTTCCAATCTCCTGCTTCAAGATCGCAAGATGTCTCAATTTTATAATAGGAAAAACAAAATTTTAGAGATCCTGTGGAGCAAAGTTTGAAAGTGCAGTCTAAATGCACAAGAAGCATGCCAAAAACGTTTTAGCGAGAAATAAACAATGAAATTTGAACTTCAAAAACCTCAAATGCAGCACATAGATTAAGACAATTTCTTAATGGTCGCAGTAACCAAGGTCATGGAGAAAATGAAATGATATTTTTACCTTAGTGTTTTAACCCTATTTTGGTTGTCAAAGTTGGCCCTAACCGTGGTCAACTAATCATTGACCATGGTTAGGAACAATTTTTTCAACCATGAAAATTATTAAAACCAAAGGCGTTCATGTCAGGTTATTTTTTATTTTCAAAGGGATGCATAATTATTTTTAAATAATCATTTGATCATTATTATTAAAAATAATCTTGATTATTATTCAATCCTCGATTAATAAAAGTGACCCCATGAGGCATGGTATGTACAAATTAACTACCTTGTGAACTGGACTTTAAAATTATTAAACTTGCATGAATTGTGTAATATTTGAAAATGAGTTAGCAATTTGTTGAACAATAACTCCAACTTAAAATGCCAAGTTTTGAAGAAAAGTTTGATTATTGTTAAGTTATTTTTTAACCAAGAAGTTAATTAGAGAAAACTAGACGTCATGTAATTTTTTTTTAATTTTCACCTCCACTTCCCTTTCCTCTCCTCTTCACTCAAATTATATATATACTCATGTTGAGAACATTGTAGATGGACAATTGTTATTATAAAGAATTGATGCCAATTTTTACAACTATGTCTTTTTGACGAAAAAAACCTTTTTGTCTTCTCATATTGTATGTGTTTTGTGTGCATTCATGTTTAAAATCTATTTTTTAAATTATTTTTACATTTAAAATCCCTTAAGAAAGTCTCTTTTTTATTATTAGATCCTTGTAGGGTACTTGATTCCAGATATGAGAATGTTTGGATTTTTGTAGGTTTTTTCTATTGTAGGTTTAGCCTCCTTAAAATTCCTTTCTATAAAATTACATCCTTCATCATTATGTTCAATCAAATGCGCGTTCATGAAATGTGTGAGGCTTTAGTTTTATTTGTCAATGTGGGCATCGTTTACCAACAGTTAGCTTGTCACAAACTTTTGGTGTATCACCTCATTTATTTTTTATCTTATCAATTCATTAACTTCACCAAGTTTTTGAAATAGGAGTAGTATTATAGGTGTAATTCCATGGAAGTTTGCCCACTGAAGAGATTTACCTCATTAGTGGGATAGCTACAACCCATAGGTATTTTAATTGTTTCTCTTTGAGTGGAGTTTCATCAGATCTTACAGAGGGTGCACTCAAATATTGAAATCATTAGCTTATATTATTCTATATGTTTCGAAGAATTGTATTGTAGGTAATACTTTTCATTCAAACATGTTCACCAATATATGTAGATATTGTGGAATATGTTTTAAATTTATTGGAATAATTTTTTTTGAGAATATTTTCAATATAGTTTCATCATCATTATTAATTCATAGTAAATATAAGGCCACTTAAATAAATTATCATTTCATTTTTTTAGCTAATTTGATAAATATTTGTTTGACATTCATAATAATAATGAGGGATAGTTTAATAGTTATGTAAGAAAATGTTAATTTAGAATTATGAAATGATGTAAGAATGAAATCAATGATGTTGAAAGGATGAGAAAGGAATGACTTATGTATATAACGAAATGATAAATTTTTTACCATTTACCTATAAATTATAATTATCTATATGTAAATTGCAACCCGATAGCTACAAAATTTAATTGAATTACTATAAAATGTAACTAAATAGCTAGGAAATGTAGCTAGTTAGATGAAAAATACAATGAAATGGATAAAAAAATCTATCCAAATAGTTGTAAAATGTAACTGACTAGCCCATCATATGTAAATTTAAAATTTTGGTGTGTCACCATTCGACTATCTAATTTATTCCATCCAATTAAAGGGTACATATGCCTTAATGTGTGAAATTATTTACTCTATGTAGTCATATATTTGTAATATGAATTTTATTTCTCACCCATATATGAGATAATTTTGAATTTAATGAAATTGATGTGTACAATTAAAATCATAGTTTGTGACACAAGTAAAATCAGCAATAAAAATGTGGAACCATAGTTGCAAGGAGGAGAAAAATGTACGTAGCAGATTCATAATTTATTCTTAATTGTACCAAAGTGCTGGTCAGGGGAACGAAGCAACATAAGTATCAAAAAGTCACCCAGAAAAAAATCATTTGGAAAGATAGGCTGGATTGGGACGCTTGGAGATGGATAGGGGCGCTTGCAAGCACCTTATGCTTGATTCTGGGTGCCTCAGTCTGTGAAAAACATTAAAAAACATCATCTAAAGCATTAAAAGGTGTTCACATTTTGACTCCCTTTGTTTATTTTAGGTTGCACCAAGATTTTTAAGTTCACTATAAACTTGCAATGAAATATGAACCTGGAAAATCGTCAAATAAACATCAAATTCAAAAATAAGAAATATGTGGAATGAGGGGTTAGACTATGCTAAGTTGTTACAATGGTAAACTTGTGATTGAGAAATACACTAAATATTATACCCAATATAGTTCAGTGTGTGTGTGTAAAATCGTGCCCTAGGTGTCTCTTGTGCAAGTCACACCTGATAGCGTGAAAATAAGCTAGATGTCAAGAAATGTAATATATGTGTGGATGGAATATAATGAACATCTGTCATGTGAAGTGTATACATAATGACCAACCCATGTGTCCCTTTCATGGTGTTAGATGGATGGAATGGAGCTCTTAGATGCCTTGATGGATGTAGCCTTACGTGGTGATAGCTAATACTTTGTGCTTTGTCCTTTATTATGATCACTTAACTTTATATTTATATGGTTCCTTTCTTTGTATTTCATAAATACTCTCGAAAAGGATGACTCCAGAAATAATAATATGCTCAAATGGCTAGAAAGGACCCAAAAAGTGTTCTTAAAGTGCAAAGACGCAAGGGGCACCTAGAGGGAACAAGGGAAGCTATCGCTTGCATCCTTGTAGGGTGCTAGTGTCGAAGATGATGCAATTCGGAGTATAACAAGGAAGACTAGGAAAGTAAGGGTGCACGACTGAAATTGGTAACAAAAATTAATTAAAAAAAGGTTAACAAAGATATGGGTTTATTAGTCCTTTTATTACTTAAGAATCATATGAATCGTAGATGCAATCAATACTAGATAATTACCAAAATTGTGTGGATTTTTTTTCTACATTTACCCCCACTTTATTTCGTTGATCCGAAAGCTCGCTAAAATAATTTACATAAAGAAGCGTTCTTGATAACCATGTAGATTGATGATGAAAGTGTGTCGATGGTACTAGAAAAAAGGTGGAGTGAGAAAAAATGTGAAGCATGGATGAAAAGGATGAGAAAGTGAAAATAATTGATGATGAAAATGAGCCTAGGGTAGAAAACCCATGTGTAGATGTCATGATGTACCTATTGTTGATGTCAATGTTTTGTTGTTGTTGTGATGATGTTGATGGTTTGACTAATACTTTCCATACAGACGGACCTATAAAAGAGAAGAAGAAAAATTGTAAAATACACATGTATATATGTAAAACGTATGTAACAATGTTTAAAATGTGAAAAAGGAACCTGTGCACATGATTCACGAGGACAGATAAAGTGTAAGAAGGGATCTTGAATATGTTGACGAAATAGCGAGCTTTTTGAGCGATCTCATGCCCCAAAAAAAATATTTTTAGGGAGGAAATTATAGCATCATCCTTCAACCTTTAACCTCTTCCAAAAGGTTTAGGGCACTCTGAAATATCCATACTTTTGGAGATCCTATTGCACAATAGAAGTAGTGAAGAGAGAAAATTCTAGTGTCATCCTCTAACCTTTTAAACTGTTCCTCATAATTTAAAAACCATTGCCGATGGTGTGTAATTTCTTTGGCAATGTAAATGACCTAGTTCTAAAGGACTCTCTAATGTGTCAAAATCCTCTTTTCATATGCAAAAAACTATGATGAACTAAAAAATGTTGAAGATCTTCCCCTGGTTATAGGCATTCAGGAAAGTCATTCTTGTTATAAGGACCCAAGTTTGATTTTGAGCCTTGTTTGAAACTTTAAATTGTGGTATAATAGTACTGTGATTTGTTGTGTATAATGTTGTATGGGGTGACTAATTAACCCAAATGATTCCCCCCCTCATTTTTGGTGCATAAGACATTGATGAAGGAGTATGTGGCCCAAAAGAGTCCTACCGCTATGCTAAAGTTGTGCCTTGTAGCAGGAAAGGGAATGTACTTTCTACAAAAAAAGGAACACATAAACAAAGTGGCTAAGAGACAAGTTTTAGTACAAGGAAATATAAACATGCATGTATAAGAAAACATATAAACTATGATGCAATTAAACATACAAGATTACAATTTATACTGAAAAAAATGGGTTATAAAACATGAGACATCACTCACGATCTCTCAAGACAATCATGGTCGTAGTGGCCACAAGAAAATGAGTGTGCACACAAGACAAAGGGAAACTCCCAAAAAAAATAGCATACAAAGAAACAAGTAATGAAAAATAATGTAAATGACAACCATGGAAGAAAATAGACATGCATACAAATATTGCACATGAAGCACCCGTTAACATGTTAGAAAGATAAAATGTATGTCAAAGTGTGTATATTCAATAATGTAATGTGTTATGAAAAAAAATAAAACAATAAAACTTGTAATTAATGAAAGTGGATGCCCCTAGGAGCCCCTATGGGACTAGTAATAGGTACTGTGCAAAGCATCGATGCTACATGTAATAGATCTATAGAATCTACGATGACAACTAGAAAGCAAGTGAATGTGCAGGTGGTGTATGATAAAGATAAAGACCATCTAAGATATCTATTTTTTCATGTTTGATAAAGTGACCATGTAAGAAGAAGAAAAACATGAGTAAATGCAACCAACAGGGTTCATTTAAAGACCCCCACTCCAAAAAATAAGTTTATAGTGGATGGCGAATCTCCAAAATTGAATTTTTAATCGATGGCGAATTGATGAAAAAATGTTTCGTGCCAAAGCTGATTTGGAAGAGGTGAAATTTAATTAGATTTGACATAGATTTAAGAGTGTTAGATGACCTTCCGTTGGCTACAGTACAACCCAAATTGGATGAAAGTAAATGGAAAAATGTCTAACCGCGGTTGGACAACCTATCCATTGTTTGTCATACAACTTGGTTTTGATGACAATCTATTCTCTTCCGTACAACCTCTTGGTACCAAAAATTTGTTCTCCTTTTGAGTCTGAGAAACATTAAAGATATGTCATGAATCCTGAAGATAGATGGATCATGGTGTGTTGTGTCATTTTGTAGCCAAGGATATGATCTAACTGGCACTTAGAGTTATGGAGAGATGGACAACACTCAAATAGGACTTGATCTTGTCCTAACTGTTTTACATTATGCCTTTAAACTAAGGTAAGAGAACATATTTTTTAACCCTCAAATGGTGAAGGAGATGAAGATATCCCTCAATTTTTACAAATAGTATGAAGATTCGTTGGGAAAATATGATCAACTACTCCAAATTTGAATTTTCACATAGTTGTCACTTCAAGATTATAGAGATAATTTCAATGCAAGGCAAGGGTTATTGAAGACATTTTGAAATCTTGATCTGTTCTGCATACTTTAGCAAATGTATTTTGATCTTCTATGGGTATACAAGTCAAAACAGGGGTAAATCAGGGTAGGATTAGTTGTTTTTGAATGATATTTTGGGTGGGAGTTTAGATAAGACAAACCAAGGTCTGCCAGATTCTTTGAGGATTTCAGAAAATATATAGAGAAACTTAATAGCAGAAAGTATCAAAATGGTTAATCATCCCTTCAACCAAGATATGTGCATCAAATGGAGGCCCATGTCTGCACTTTTCAACACAATATTTGATCATCTCTCACAAAAGCTTGAGTTAGAATGAACCAATTGTTGGTGCCATTTTTTAAGCTTGCACCTTGTTCCCCTAAAATTTTCAAATCTATATCTGCTCAAAACATTTTTACCCTTTGAATTGATGGTCTGGAATTCTTCCCCCTCCAATTGAGTGCTTTAAAAATGCTCAGCAAACTTTGTTGTTTTTTCCCTAATTTGAAAGAATAATCCAAGTTTGCGCTTTTCTTTGCCATGGTGTTTTTCCATTTTTTGTGGGCTAATGTCATTGTTTCCCTTTTCTAGATCATGGAAAAATTTAATTTGACCAATTCATACTTGTTTGTATTTGAAAAATCTAATCCTAGGGTCAAAAATGTTGTAAAATCATTGCTTCAGTTGATTTTAGAATAAAAAAATTTGCCACCCTTGGTGAAAAAATTGAATTCTAGGGAATCCTTTGAATTTTTTGCATTTTGATAATCATACGGGCATCATTTTTCCCCATCAAATTATTCCTCAAACATGCATTGGGCAACGTGGCAGGGTTTTCGTTGACCAAGGATTGGCGGGGGAAATGTTATAACTTGTCATTTTCTAATTTTTTTGGCAAAAAGGGGAATTTTCAGGGCCGAGGCTCCATTTTTTCCAGATTGCCTACCTGGCATGTTCTTGTTGGCCGAGGAGATATGGCTAGTAGAGAAAAAACTTGTGAAATTTTGTGTTTTCTTGGCTACAAAGGCTTAAGGGAAAATATTGGCTTGAAACCCCCGCAGCCCTAATCGCAAGAGGGACATGTATCCTAAATGTTTCAATAATGGAAGTGCGGGCCATGGGGGGACTTAGAGATTTCTAGCTCTAATTTTATAAATTTTCAAAATCAGTTTTTTCCCCCACTCGAATTTGCGATGGACAAGTGTGGTAGCACAGTAGGGCAAGGGTGGGTTGGTGGGCCAACGGAGGTTTTGGTGATTTTGAAGTTTTTTAAACTTTCGAATGCTTTAAAATCAAGTTTCAGCCTGAAACCCCCGTAGCGAATAGGGGAGATGGACACGTGGCAGAGGAAAAGGTGGGTTGGAAGGAGGCGAAAATTTCTCCCTTTTTTCACAAAGGAATCAAAACAAAAATTTGATGCGCTGGCCCGTTAGCAAATCACAAGGAGACACGTGGCGAGGGGAAAAATCGGAGGTGTGGGCCTGCAGGGCAAAAAGTGAAAATTTTCCCAAATTCCAAAAAATGAAAAAAATTCACAGAATTGAAGTGCGATTTCAATGGGACCCCCACCATATGCCACGTGTCAGGGTCCAAATTTCAAGGGCAGAGGAGCAGAGGAAAAAGTCAAAATTTTCCATTTTTCAAAAAAATGTGGAAAAGTCAAAAATGATCCCAATTTAAGTCCCAATTATTTTTTGACACATGGAGGGCCTAGATTAAAGGAAAAATATGGATAAGATCGATGGTTGTTATGCATTTTCATTTTTTGGCCACCATTTTTCCTCCAGGAAGATTGGAATCACGAATTTTTGCATCAAAATTCATCAAATTTATAGTGATTTTCTGTCCGTCTTGGCCTGCAAGGATCATTGGCATCACTTTCATGGCTTAATTATTTGATTTGAGGTGTTTTTGTAATAAATTTTACTCATCCAAAGAAAACCACGTGAAATGAAAAAATCAAAAAGTTACAGAGGTAATTTGAAAAGGTTAAAAGGTGAAAATGATGACTAAGAGGTGTTTATATGCCTCAATGATGAAAAACATGCCTCCAGGATGGATAATGATCTAGATATTTGTAATGATTTAATCTTTTGGCCACACTTGGCAACCCCGCAAGTGATTTTTCTGTTTGATGTCATTTTCATTGAATCATGAGAATTGTTAATGTAACATAATTGATCCCATGGCATATTCTTTACTTGGGAAAGAAGACTCCAATATGGCATATGGTATATAGTGAATTTTTGAGGAATTGTAAAGGGTTCGGAGTTGAAAATCAAGAGAAATTTCTGAGAGAAATCTCATTTTTCTTAGAAATCCACGAAAAAACTAGGTTTAATGTCTCATGTGTTGAAAATTCATGTAAGTGAGTTGGTTACAAGTGTATAGCCATCACACAACTCTGAGATTGTTTATGTAACTCTCCCTTACTATTTGAATATAGCAATTTTTTTAATTAAATCTATGTTTTCTTTGGGTCAATATGGTGTCTGTTATCATTTTTAAATGCCTGCAAATAATTTTTGTTGTTCTTGTTACAATCTTGCATTGAAAATATTTAGAAATCACATAGGATCTCCATTTCTAGTTGAAAGTTTAGTTGCATTTGCAATCTCATATTCAGAAGAGCCTTCATCTAATAAGGAGAGATAAACAGATTTAAAAATCACTATACCTTCCTTGATTGCATAGATTTCTTGTAAGCCTTTGGTGGTGACTTAGGCGTGTGGTTTGATCATGGATTTTTGTGCTTAATTGAGTTCTTTTACTTTAATATTCTTGTGGTGAATTATCAAATATTGTGTGAAGAGTGTTGTCTGGGGCTTTCCATTTATGCCTATTCTAGTTGAAAGAATGTCTTGATTATTTGAATCATTTTATCTGACAGTTATTTTCAAGTATTATAGAGTTTCTCAAAGATCTGATATATCCTATTTTCTTCTTGTCAATCCCCCATCAAAAATCATCTAAAAAACAAGGAACCTATCATGTACTATCCCTGATTTGCGTTTCTATACCAAAGATGATCAAAATCCATTTGCAAAAGTATGCATAACAGATCAGGGATTTCCAATGTCTTTAGTAACCTTTGCCCCTATTTTGAGAACATACCCATGTTTTGAGAAGTGACAACTTGTGAGAGTTTAGATCTGGGGTGTTGATCTTGTTTTCATCAAGGTCTCCATCATAGAATTTCAAGCAAAGAGAAGGACATCTTCATCTCCTTCACCATTAAAAGGTTACAAAATAGGTCCTCTTTACCCTGGTTACAAGGCACAACCTAAAATAACTAGGATAAGATCAAGTCCTACTTGGAGTGCTATCCATCTCTCCAGAAACCTGAGTGCCAGCTAAACCATATCCCTCGGCTACCAACGACATACAACATGGTCCTAATCTATCTTTAAGCTCCATGATATATCTATGTGTGCTGCTCAGATTGAAAAGGAGAACAAATTTGGATACCAACACGAGTAGTACTATTTCCAGGGAGTTCTTGGAATTTCTTGGTGTTTTTGAAGTGTTTGAAGTGTTTGAGCATTTGTATATTCAAGTATTTGAGCTGCTACATTGTTAAAATATCATTCTATGCTTCAGATCTGCAAGGTGTTTAAGTAAAAGTTTCAATTTCTTCCCTGGCCTTTTTCATTTTCCCAGTCAGTTTATACACTTTGGTTACATTATGATTGACTCATTTAAGAAGAATAAGATCTGATTTATAAGGCTTTGCAAATTTTTCAGTGCTAGTAAACATTTGAAAGATTATTTTAGTGCATTCTTGCAAAACTAATGTGAAATTCCTTAGTGGAAACTCCATGCTGATTTGATCTTGAAAATACCAATTGCCTTACCTTTCTATCATTTACTTTTGTGTTGTCAATCCCTGTAAAACTGGAAGGAAGAAGATCTCTTTTCATCAAGGACTGTGCTAAGAAGTTGTTTGCAGATTCAAGAAGCTCAGATCTAGAGGGAAGAAAGGTGTGGAAGGTTGTTGGAGACTGGAATGCAGGAAAGGAGATCCCTATTATTGAGTTTTAAAGTGAGCATATTGTTATTGAGGACTATATTTCTTCTTCAAGTGGATCTAATTCATAAAATCCTATAACTGATTTGAATTCCCCATCAGGTGAGGGACCTTCTTATACATTTGAAAGGATTGTTCCTAAATCTTCTCCTGTATTTTCTAAATTTGTTAAAGATCATCAAGAAGGAGAGCCCTTAAGAGAGATCTTTCTTGAAGTTTTCCTTCCCATTCCCGAAATACCTATCACTTCTCATTTGCTTGTTTCACCTCCAAGATACCCCCCACCAAACAATATGGCTCAGCATAGACCTTCATATGTTGTTTACACCTTTGGTCTTATAAACTTTAGAGGAATGAATGGTTACCCAAATTCTATCCCACAAGATGTCAGAAATAGGTTGCCAAAATTCCAGTGTAACAATGTTATTACTGGTGATCAGCATCACAAAATTTTTGATAATATGATGGAAGATTTTGAGATAGAGTTTTAGGATATGTATGTAAAATTGTTTATTCATACACTAGAAGAGGATGATAGGGATTGGTATAAGGCGCTACCTGATAAGTTCTATTGATTTATGGACTAAAATGAAAAATGCATTTAGGTTACAATATGGTGACAAGAATAATCCTAGATTTTTTTTATCTGAGTTTGAAACTATAAAGAAGAACCCTAATGAATTAGTCCATGACTTTAACACAAGGTTTAAAAAAACTTTGAGAAGGCTTCCTATTGGTTTGAGGCCTTGTGATGAATCTTGTTTAATCAAATATGCAGATGCATTTGATAAGAATGCAGCCTATTACCTAAGAGACGAGAAACCAACCAATCTAAGACAAGATGTCACCATGACACTTCAATTTAAAAAAATATCAAGGCTGTTGGGAAACCTCTCCAGAGAGATGGTGTAAAATTGATAAACCCTAAAAAACCTCAAGTTATCAAAGCTGATGATTTAGAAGAGGTTGTGAAAACTTTGGCAGGGTTTGTCAAAGAAATCTCATACAAGTTGGCAAGAGCTGAGAAGGGAATTGGGCAGACTTCACAAGGTCAGCCTAGGCAGAAAGCACAAGATAGATTTGGCAATAACCATAGGAATGAGTAGATGTTTGATGATAAAGGTAAAGGGCCTGTTGGATCTGCAAATAGATAACCCCAAGAACGTGAAAGCAAATTTGTTCCTGACCCTCTAATGGCCAGGGTTACAGTTGTTGATGAAGTTACTGATATGGAGTGGTGTGATAGATGTTTTCTTCCTCATCCTCCATGTGAAGTGGACTAAAAATGTGATGAAGTTGATAATGAGGATGGAACTGATGATGATATTTACATGATGGGATGTTTTTCAAGCTCATAGGGAGGAACAAAATCTACTGAAGTAGTAAGTGCTAGGTCTGCTACTACCTTTTGGGATTGCATCAAACGGGTACAAGTCTTTCTCCCCCCACATGCTCTTGAAGTTGATGTAGTTCAATATTTTGAAATTCCTAATAATGACTTTGACTACTTAAGAACTTTGATGATTAAGAAGTGTGATGGTGGTATCCCTTTGGAGGAAGATAGACAATTGTCGATGAATGTTGTTGTAGCTCAAGAGAAAGACTATAACACTAGAAGCAAAGTTATTAAGGGAGTTGGGCCTCAAGCCAAACCTAAAACACCCTTTCTTAAAAGCATTCCAAAAGAAGCTTCTAGGAGAGAAGCACCTGTCAAAATTTCTGTTGTCCCAAACAAAAATTATAGTCCTCCTCATGCCCAAGCTACCAAGAATCCACTACCATCTAATGAATCTTCTTGTCTCCCTTCCAATGTTGTTTTCCCAAAGACTGTTCCCTATGACATAGCCCAAGTATTGACCCAAATTAAAGTAAGTTTTCCAATCATTGAGTTGCTTAGAATTCCTGAGCATAAGAAGAGAGCATTTGAGTACATAGGGTTGAAGGAAGAGAAGGTCACTCCAGGTAGAAATGTAAATGTTGTTGAGACTCCTCCTCAAATCATTGTTGTCCTTGAAACACCAATAGCAGTAGAAATCTTGGAGAGACACCTGAGGTATATTTGGGGACACCTTTGGTTGACTCCCAATTGAATGTCGATCCATTTTTCACAAATTTGATTATAAAGGATAGGCTACTTCATAATTGTATGTTTGATTCCGGTGCATCATGTAATTTCATGCCTCTAGAAGTCATGAATGAGTTGGATATCAAAGTGACAGCGGCCTATGGAAAGTGTACTGCTATAGACTCAAGAGAAGTGTTAGTAGTTGGTTGTGTAAAAGGTTTGGTTATGCAGATTGCATCTTATCCCGGGAGGAATATAAAATTGGATGTTGTGATTGTTGATTGCCCTGCCAAATGGGGTATGCTTTTGTCAAGAAAATGGGAGTTGCAAGTGTTGGTGGTAGCATTCAGATTGACATGTCTTTTTCCACCATTCCAATTGAGGGCAGCCTGGTTAAACTTTATGGTGAGAAGAAGATGTTGCACCTAATTGAAGATCCCCACAATGCCTCCTATGAAGTGTTTTTTACTGATGTAGATGCTAAGAATTTCATTGGTTTTGCTAATGGAAAAGAAAATAAAATGGATCAGTCTAACTACCTTGATAAGGTATGTTCTCCTTGGACCTTGCTATTTGATGGAGCTTGCTCCTAATTTTGAAATGGTGCTTGTGTAATTCTGATTTCTCCTAGCTTGGAAGAATTTGTTTTTTCCTTTAAGCATAATTTTGAATGTACTAACAACATTGCTGAGTATGAAACCTTGTTGTTGGGTATGAGAATTACATGGAAGTATGGTGTCAAGGACATCATTGCAAAGGGATATTCAAAGCTAGTTGTCAAACAAATAACAAAACTTTATGCTACAAAAAATCAGCGGATGAAGCAGTATAAGCATGCAGTTTAGGATCTAATTGAAATGTTTGATTCTTTCAATATTGTGCATCATGATATAAGTTTGAATTTTGTTGCTGACAATTTGGCAGTGTTGGGTTATAGATTTGGGAATAGCACCATTTCACCTTTTTTTAATATAACATCGAAGTGCTAACTAAGCCAACTGTCCTTGACAACATCAAGCATTGGAAAGTGTTTAATGATGGTGCTCAAGTGCTAAGGTTCTTGCAAAACCAAGGTGAGTTTGAAAATAAAAATATTGATTAGGAACCAATGGTGTGTATGACAGAAGGAAGAGAGACTTTGTTTGGAAAAGATATCATCCAATTGAAAACAAACGCCATTCCAAGAGGTGTTGTTGCACTTGAGTCAAATTTTAACAATGTTGATTGCATCATAAATAGAAACGTGTTTTACTTAAGAGATGTGGAAGAGAATTACTTGGGAACAAAGGACAAACCAAGAAAATTTTGGTAGGGAAGTAGTCTAAACAAATAGGAGAAACAGTCTTGTGTTCTGCTGTTAAAGAAATATCAGGACTGTCTTGCATGGTCATATTCAGAGCTGAAAGCATATAGAGAAGATTTATTTCAACATTAGATCCCTATTGAAACAAATTCCAAACCATTCAAATAGAGGCAAAGGCCAATTAATCCACTTCTTTGCATGAAAATGCAAGGGGAGTTAAAGAAATTGAGAGATGGAGGTATTATTTAGCACGCTAGATATTCTTCTTTGGTTGCAAACCTTGTGCTATTTAGAAAGAAGAACGAATACATCAAAATTTGTGTGGATTTTAGAAATCCAAACAAAGCATACGTGAAGGACAACTATCCCTTGTCAAATATGGAAAATATGTTGCAGCTTGTGATAGGGTCTGAGTTGCTTTCTACATTGGATGGTTTCTCTGGATACAATCAAGTGGTAGTCAAAGAATAAAAAAGACTTAAGACAACATTCACTACTCCTTGGGGAACATATGTTTTTGTTAAGATTCCCTTTGGTTTGATGAACGCTGGTGCCACTTTTCAAAGAGAAATGGATGTTACTTTTTTTGGTTACATCAATGAAGTCATTGCAGTTTACCAAGATGATGTGACTGTGTTTTCAAGGCAGAGAGGTGATCATTTGTAGCACTTGGAGAAGATGTTGATTAGATGTATGGAGTATGGAATTTATCTTAATCTAAAGAAGTGTAATTTTGGCCTATAAAATGCCAAGCTTCTTGGTCATATTGTGTCAAAATATGGTGTTATGATAGAACCTAAGAGAGTTGAAGCAATCAGCAAAGTACCTATCCCAAGAACCAAGAAAGGCATCCAATCTTTCTTTGGTCAAATTAATTTTACTAGAAGGTTTGTTTCCAACTTTGTTGAGTTGACTCTTCCAATCACAAGCATGCTAAAGAAGGACTGAGCTATCAAATGGGAGGAGGCTGCCATTCAAGATTTTGAAAGAATTAAGGATGCACTTAAACATGCACCTATTTTAGCAGCTCCAAACTATAAGAGGCATTTCCAAATCTTTTCCTTTGCCTCTGAGTATACGATTGCTTCTATTTTTCTGAAAAAGGATGAGAGTGGGGGCTGAGATGTCCATTGCCTTCTTTAGTAAGGCTTTACAAGCCACTGAACTGAAGTATACTATCATGGAGAAACAAGAATTTTCCTTGGTGAAAGCAACAAAGGTTTTCAGGCCTTATATATTGAGTTAAAAAGTTGTTTCTTATGTTCCCCACACCATGGTGAAATACATCTTATCAGAGATGTTGGTATCAAGTAAAATATGTAGATGGGTGAACAAACTACAGGAGTATGATATGGACATCCAAACCACAAAGTTGGTAAGAGGTTTGGGTCTTACTAAGCTCATGGCTCAGAGCAACTTGTAGAATGTGGAAGTGAATCAGCTAGAGGAAGAAAGGGTAGATGTGCTTGCAAAGTTAGTAAATTCTGAGTGGTACAAAGATGTGATCTTCTAGCTTAGACACCTATGCTTCCCTAGTCACTTAAATAAAAATAAGAAAAGAGCCCTCAAGCTGTCTTCTCAAAAATATATCATTACAGACCTTGGACTGGCTTGGAAGAACCCTAAGGGTGTCCTATTGAAATGAATAACTGAAGATGAAGCTCACAAAATAATTTCTGATTTCCATGGGGGAGTTTGTGGAGGAAGCTTTGCTAGAAGAGTAACAACACACAAGATTTTGAGAACTAGTTATAGGTGGCCTACTCTCTTCAAAGTTACAACCCAGTTGGTTAGAAAATGTGATAGTTGCCAACATTTCTCTGGAAGACTGAAAGCTTCAGGCTCCCTTCCTTTGCAACATGTATCAATTGAAGCTCCTTTCAAGTAATGGGGGATGGAATTCATTGGTGAGATTTTAGATCCTTCTAGTGATGGCCATAAGTGGATACTTGTAGCCACTGATTATTTTACTAAGTGGGTAGAGGCAATCCCCACCAAGAAAGAAAAACACAAAATAGTTATGGACTTCTTGTTGAATCAAATCATATGTAGATTTGGAGTGCCAGTCAAGATTAAAGTTGATAATGCCATGTGCTTTAGAGCCAAACCTTTAATGACAATGTACAAATCGAATATGGAATCAATCTGACTCATTCTTCAAACTATAACCCCCAAGGCACTGGAGAAGCTAATTCCAACAATAATAATTTGTTGAAGATCATTAGAAGAACCTTGGAGCAAAACAAGAGGAAATGGGGTGAATAATTGAAATTTACAATTTGGGCTGATAGGATAACTCCTAAAAGAGCTACTAGTAAAATTCCATTTGAATTGGTGTATGGAACTTAAGCTTTGCTACCGTTGCACCTACAATTATCTTCATTTTTGTTTTCCCAACAGTTGGAAGATCAAGAGCATGGCCCATATGAAGCAAGGATTAATCATATTGTGGAGCTAGATGAACAGAAAAGAGCATCCCACCAAAGGCATGTCAAATTTAGAGAGAAGTTGAAGAGGTTGTTTAACAAGAAGATCACTCCTAGGGCCTTCAATATTGGAGATATGGTTTTGTTGTGGGATAGCAGAAATGAAGATAATAGCAAAGCATGGAAAATTTGATGCATTGTCGATAGGACCCTTACTGTCATTGATATCAAAATTGGTGAGAGATACCTTTTTTCTAAAAGATTTAAATGGGGAATTGCTTGAGATTTCCTGTTAATGGTAGGACATCTGAATACATTTCTTGGATTAATCCCCAAATTTGAGGTATTCGCATCAACTTGTATGGTGTATAGTGTTTGGATTTTTGCTTTGTTTTTGTTGTTTTTTGTGGTTTTGTGGTTTGCATTGGTGTGTGGCAGCCATTTTAATCAATTTCTCATGCTAATTTTTGGTGGCTTTGGCTCATGAATCTATTTTCCCAATGTATTATTTTGGCACTTGTTCTACTGTATTGTTCTTATGGCACTCACTGGGAGTTCCCATCCCCAAGCAGGAGCTGATGTTGGTGCCCATTTTGATCCTCTGCACCTTATATGCCCTACCAATTTTCAAATCTTTGGTTTGCATGGTTTGAAATGTTTTACCCTTCAAATTTGGTGGTCTGTAAACTCTCTCCCCTCTAGATTGAATGCTTTAAAAATGATCACAAACTTATTATTTTTCCCTAACTTGAAAGAAATAATACATGCATGCCCTGTTTCTGTGCCCTGGTTTTTCCAAATCCATGAGGCCTATGTCATTGTTTTCTACTTTTCTCGGCCTTTGGAACTCATTGAATTTGACTTGTTTTTTGCTTATTTGTCCCTTGAAAAATCCTATCCCCATGGTCCAAAATTGTCTGTAAAATCACGCTTCCCAGTTTATTTTTTGACCAAAAAATCCTTCCTACCCACGAAGAAAAAATCAAATTCATATGGCATCCATGTCAAATTTTGTGTTTTTTTTACGGTTATACTGAGTGTCATTTACCCATCAAAATTAATCCTCAAACATGCATCCTCAGTAATGTGGTGGGTTTGTCGTTGGTCATGGTTCAATGGGGATTTCTTTAAAAGCTTGTAATGTTTTTTGGTGTTTTGGCAAAAAAATCAAACTATCCCCTGCAACCCTACATTTTTCCCAGAGGATTGACTACCAGTGCCATGCTCTTATTAGCCAAGTAGAGGTGGGATGGCAAAGGCTAGCGGGGGACTTAGGTGAAATTTTTTCATTTCTTAGATAAAAGGGAAAAGGGAAAATTTGAGCTCGAGAGGGCCGTGGATCCACAATGGAGTAAGGGGAGACATGTGCCTAGATTCAGGGTACAAAGTGGAATTAGTGGGCCAGTGGGAGGAAAAAGGGAAATTGTTGGCTCTAATTTGTATAAATGTATCAGGATGAAGTTTAAAGTGCGGGTCTGCCAAATGAACCATTCAGGGATGGACACATGGTAGCGCGGTAGTAGCAAGGCGAGTGCGGCGTGCCACCGGAGGTAAAAGGTGATTATGAAGTTTTTAAACTTTTAGCAAAAAGATTTCAGAGTGAAAATTTCGAGGCTAATGGCCGCAGTGAATCAGGCAATGAACACAGTGCCAGAGGAAGAACATCGGAGGCAGTGGGCCCACGGAGGAAAAGTGAAGGAAAATTTTCCCTTTGGTGACCAAAAGGACTTAGAATTAAAATGTGATGCGTTGAGCCTCCAAATCCTCAGCGATATCAGAAGTGAGACACTTGTCGAGGGAACATAGAGGTCGGAGGTGTGGGCCCGATGGGGAAAAAAGTGAAAAAATTTCTAAATTTCCAAAAAAGGGTGGAAATGCACTAAATTGAAGCACAATGGTCCCAATGGGACCCACCATATGCCACGTGTCAGCATCCAAATTTCAAGGGCAGAGGGGCAGAGGAAAAAAGTCAAAATTTTACATTTTTCCAAAAGATGTTTAAAAGTCAAAAAATGATCCCAAATCCATTCCCAATCGTATTTTCTGACACATGGAGGGCTCAGATTGAAGGACAAAGATGGATAAGATCAATGGTAATCTGTGCATTTAAATTCATTTTGGCTACCATTTTTGCTCCAGGAAGTGTGGAAATCACGAGTTTTGCATCAATTTTTATCAAATTTATTTTGGAAAATCCATGTCGTCTTGTGCCTGTAAGGACCAATGCACAGTCACTTTTAGGGATCAATTCTGTAGATTTGAGGTGTTTTTGAAATAATTTTTTTCACAGCCCGATCCAAACATGTGAAATGATCAAACTCAGGAAGTTACATAGGTCAAATTTTGAAAAGGTAAATAGGTATGAAAATAAGGAAATGAAGAGGTGTATACATACTTTTAGGATGAAAAATGTGCCTCCATGGGATGGATAATGATGAAGGATTTTTGTAATGATTTAATCCTTTTTTGAAACACCTAACAACCTATTTGTGTCAAATTCTGTTAAATGTCCCTATCTACATTGAATCATGTTGGAATTGTTATAACATAACTTGATGCTATGGAATATTCTTTTCTTGGGAAAGAAGGATCCAATATGTAATAGAATGTTATATAATGCATGTTTGAAGGACATTGCAAAAGGTCAGAGAAACTTAGAATTTCATGGGAAAATTATGGGAGTAATCCCATTTTTCTGAGAAATCCACCTGAGTACCATTTCTAATGTCTCATGTTTTGCATTAGATTCATGTATCATGTTGAGTTGGTTTTAGGTTTAAAGCCATCACACAAGCTCTGAGATTGTTCATGTACAACATTCCCTTGGTGATAAATTTGGTCAAGTTCTGGATTAATTTTGTGTTGTCTCTTGGGCAAAATGGTGTACATGCACTTATCATTTTCAGAACGTTTTCAAATTTGTGTTTCTTGTCTCCTATTGTAGTCTTGTGTTTAAAATCTCTCTTGAAATCATACATGGATCTCCATTTCTTGTTGATAGTTTAGTGGAATTTGCAATCACACATTCAAAAGAGCTTTCATCTAATAAAGAGATAAATAGATTTAAAATCACTTTACCTTCCTTGAATTTAGAGCTTGTCTTGTAAACCTTTAGGTGCACCTTAGGTCATGATAAAATCATGAGACTTTCTAGATGCTTTAGTGGGTTCATCTGCTTCAAGCTTTTGTGGTAGGTTGTCATAGATTTTGTTGGAAGAGTGCAGATCTAGGATTCCATTTATTACACATATCCTGGTTGAAAGGATGTACCTGATAACCCCTTTGAATCATTCTATCTATTTAGGTCTTACAAATTTCTTGAAAAGGTCCTCAAAGAATCTGGATATATTCTAGTTAGTCTTGTCTAAAATCTCCCTACCAAAAAATTCATTCAAAATAACTAAGTACCCTACCCCTGTACTAACCCCTGACATTGCATTGTGTGTTAACCAAAGAAAATCATAATCCATTTGTACAAAGTATGCACAAAGCAAACCAGGATCATGCAATGTCTTCTAGTAACCCTTTCCTTACATTTGAGAACATATCTCCATAATTTGAGGAGTGACAACTTGTGAAAGTTCAAATTTGGAGTGTTGATCATATTTTCATCAAGGTCTCCTTTCCATACTATTTACAAGGAAATTAGAGGGATATATTCATCTCCTTCACCGTTTGAGGGTTAGAAAGTAGGTTCTCTTACCTTCGTTGAAAGGCACAACCTAAAATAGTTAGGACAAGATCAAGTCCTATTTGAGTGCTATCCATCTCTCCACAAACCTGAGTTCCAGCTAAACCATATCCCCAGCTACTAACGACATACAACATGATCTAATCTGTCTTTAAGCTCCATGATATATCTATGGTGCTTCTCAGACTGAAAAGGAGAACAAATTTGGATACCAACACCGAATGATTCATTTAGCAATCATTATTTAATCATGACCTAAGGTGCACCCAAAGGTTTACAAACAATCTGTGAAATCAAGGAAGGTAAAGTGATTTTAATTTTTTTTATCTCTTTATCATATGAAAGTTGTTCTTTATGTGAGATTACAAATTCCTATAAACTATCACTAGAAATGAGACCATGTATGATCAACAGAGATTTTAAACACAAGACTACACTAGAAGACAAGAAACACATATTTGAAATGCATTCTGAAATGTAAGAACTCATAGATTTTTCCGAAAGACAACACAGGATAACTCAAACATGATCAGATAAATCAGTAGTGGAATGTTTTGAAAAAACAAACAACCTCAGAGCTTGTTAATGGCTATACATGTGAAACCAACTTAACATGATTTGAAATCTATTACAGAGAGAAATATATGAGTTTCTCAGGTGGTCACTAAGAGAATGGGATTCTTCCCATATCTTCCCCTGAAATTTTTAGTTTTCTAGGGATTTTTCAAAACTCTTCCAACCCTTTGCATGTAAAATTCATGCAATATATAGCCTTCAATCACCTTCGAGCCTTCTTTCCAAAGAAATGAATATGCCAAAGGATCAAATTTGTTACAAAAATTCTCTCATGATTCGCAGATAGGGACATTTAACAAGAACACGTCCAAAAAGTTGTCAGATGTCTCAAAAAGAGATGAATCATTGTAAAATTTACATCATTATCCATTATGGAGGAAAATTTTTCATCTTTAAAGCATGCGGACCCTCTTCCTTTCATTATTTCATCCTTGTCCCTCCAAAATTTGACTCTGCAACTTCTGGATTTGATATTTCATGTTTTTGAACGGGTTAGGGCAAAAGTTTATTTCAAAAACATATTTGATCTTCAAATTTATCCTTAAAACAGATTGCATTGGTCCTTATAGGCAAAAACGACATAAATTTGTCAAAAATTCAATCAAAATCGATGCAAAAATGCATTTCCACACTTCCTAGAGCTCAAATGGCAGCCAAACTGAAAAGTGCACAACTACCGTTGATCTTCCTTTAATCTGAGCCCTCCATGTGTCACCATGTGATTGGAAATGGGCTTGGGATCACTTTTTGACATTTTAACACTTTTGGAAAAATGTAAAAATTTTACATTTTTCTCCGCCCCTCCGTCCTTTGAAAACGAGCTTCACACGTGTCCCAATGTGGGACCCATTGGAATTGCGGACCGATTCTACATAATTCCACATTTTTTGGAAATTTGCAAAATTTCTCGATTTCCTCCACCATTCCTCCATTGATATTTGGACTTGACATGTGGTGAAATATGACTAGATATGGAAAGTTTTCCATTTTGCCTCTTTTTTGAAAAAGGAAAATTTTCCATTTTTCCTCCGTGGCTCTGCCCTCCCGCAGGACACGTGTCCTCACTTATATTTAACAACATTTTCCACAAAGGAAAATTTTCACCATTTCCTCCACACTCCCACACCTCTACCTTTCTCTGACACGTGGCAATTGTTGATTCACTACAGGCTTACGCTCCTCCTTTTAATTTTATGCCTTTATGCCAAAAAATTGGAAAAAATCTCAATTTTTCCCTGAGGCCCGAAGTTGCACCTCTGATGCAAACGTAACACATGTCCACCTGTGACTCACTACGGAGTTCTAGATTGTTTTGTGACTTTAATATTTTAACCAAATAGAGCCAAAAAACTTCAAAAGAACCCAACCACCCGCAATTTCGTCCTTGGCTCTGAAGCCGCCACGTGTTCCATTTTGATTTGTTATGGGCCCTAGGCATTTTCTTTGCACTTTAACTCTTTTTCCAAAATGCCTTAAGGAACAAAAAGACTCACTGCTTCTCATCCAATCAAAAGAGGGCATGTTAGCAACATTACAACCAATCAGAGTAAAGTGCAGCCATGTGATCAAATTCACCCTTTTGCCAGAAAAGCAAAAAGCGATAAGTTAAAAAAATTTTACCGCATCCCTCAGCCAATTAGAACAAGCCACATTGCTGATGAATGCTGAAGAAGAAATCAATTGGAAAATGACACCCGTCTGACCGTCAAAACA
The DNA here is from genome assembly GCA_019776745.2 of Taxus chinensis. Lineage (NCBI taxonomy): Eukaryota > Viridiplantae > Streptophyta > Pinopsida > Cupressales > Taxaceae > Taxus > Taxus chinensis. The sequence continues at coordinate 632,548,474 of CM034152.1, forward strand.
TAGAAAATGCTAGGGATACCCTAGAATTCATTTTTTTTGCTAAGGATGACAAATTTCTTGAAATTGAACCAACTGAAACATATTTTTAAAGAATTTTTTATCATGGAATTGGATTTTCAATGGAATACAATTGCAAATCAATCAACTTTAAACTTTCATGATCAGGTAAAAAGGAAAAATGACAAAGCCCATAGATTTTGGGAAAATTAGGGCACCGAATAGGGCACACATGCAGATTTATTTCAAATTAGGGAAAAACAAAAAGTTTGTGAGCATTTCGAAGCATCCAAGAAAGAGGGGAAAAGTTGCAGACCACCAATTTGAGATAAAAACATTTCAGAGCACGCAAAATGAAGGAAAAATTTAGGGCAAAATGGTGCAAGTATAAAAATGGCACAAACATCAGCTCCTGCTCGAGGATGGGCACTCCTAGTGAGTGCCATAAGAACAAAATAAGTATACCAAGTGCCAAAAAAACCATTGGGAAATGAAGTCAATAATACAGGGTAGAAAAACCATACCCAATCGACAAAAAAAATGGCTTCCAAGAACAAGGCAAACCACAAACCGAAAAAAGCAACAATAACAGAGGAAGAAAACAAAGACTATACACTATACAAGTGGTGCATACCTCAAATTTGGGGGTTTATCCAAGAAATTATTTAGATGCTTACCATTAATATGAAGTTCAAACAATTACCCATCTAAGTCCTTGAGAAAAAAGGTATTTTCACCAATTATGATATCAATGTAGTAAAGGCCCATCCAAAATGCATCAAATTTACCATGTTTTCCCTTATCTTCATGCCTGTTATCCCACAAAAAAACCCAATCTCCAACATTGAAGGCCCTAGGGGTGACCTTCTTGTCAAACAACCTCTTCAATTTCTCTCTAAATCTAACATGCCTTTGGTGGTTTGCTCTTCTTTCTTCATCCAGCTCAACAATCTGATTAATCCTTACTTCATATGGACTGACCTTTTGATCTTTAATTTTTTGAACAAACTGAAATGAAGATAATGTAAGGGCAGTAGAGCTTGAGTTCCATACACCAACTCAAATGGGCTATTACCAGTAGCTCTTTTAGTAGTGATTCTATTAGCCCAAACAATAAATTTCAGTTGTTCACCCCATTTTCTCTTGTTGAACTCCAAGGTTCTCTTAATGATCTTCAACAAGTTCTTATTGCTAGAATCAGCTTATCCATTTCCTTGAGGGTTATAGTATGAAGCATATGTTTGATTGGTTCCATACTCCTTGCACATTGCCATCAAGGGTTTAGCTTTGAAACACATGGCATTATCAATAACAATCTTTACTGGCACACCAAATCTGCATATGATACGATTCAACAAGAAGTCCATAACAACTTGGTGTGTTGTTTTCTTGGTGGGGATTACTTCTACCTATTTGGTGAAGTAATCTGTGGCTACAAGGATCCACTTATGTCCAACACTAGAAGGGTCTGAAATCTCACCAATGAAATATATTCCCCATTTTTTGAAAGGAGCTTCAATTGATATAGGCTACAAAGGAAGGGAACTTGAAGATTTCATTCTTCCAGAGAAACGCTGGCAGCTTTCATATTTTCTAACCAGTAGGGTTGCATCTTTGAAGAGAGTAGGAAACTAATAATCAACTCCTAAAATTTTGTGTGTTGTAACCCTTCAAGAAAAGTGTCCTCTACAAACTCCCCCACAGAAATCAACAACTATTTTGGGAGCTTCATCTTCAATTATACATTTCAAGAGGACACCTTCAGGGTTCTTCCAAGCCAGCCTAAAGACAATGATGATGTATTTTTCAGAAGCCATCTTGAGGGCTCTTTTGTGATTTTTATTCAAGTTATCAGGGAAGTATAGGTGTTTGAGGCAAAATATTACATCCTTGTACCAATCAGAAGTCATTTATGTAACTTTCCAAGAAGATCATGCCCTTGCTCTTAGGAAGGTAGCTTCCATTCACTTCATGAGACCAAAAGGAATTCTCTCACATAGGCCTACATATGTTCCCCAAGGAGTGGTAAAGCTAGTTTTAAATGGTTCTAGACTCCTTGCACAACAACTTGATTGTAGCCAGAGAAACCAATCCAAGGTGGACAACAACTCAGATCTAGTGCACTAAGATGCAACATGTTTTCCATGGTTTGGAACAAAGGATAATTTTCTTTCAATGAAGCTCTATTTAGATTTCTGAAAGTCTACACAAAGTCTAATATTTCCATTGTTTCTTCCTGACTGGCACAAGGTTTGCAACCCAAGCTTGAATACCTTGTGGGTTGAATGAAATCCCTCCCTCTTTCAGTTTCTTCAATTCATCTTGCATTTTCACGGATAGGAGTGGATTAATTTGGCTTATTTTTATCTGAAGGAGGATTTGGCATTTGTTTCAAGAGGTATCTAGATGCTGAAACAAGTCACGTCTCTGTATGCTTTCAGCTCTGAATCCTGACCAAGCAAAACAGTCTTGATATTGTATTCAACAATTGAAGATAGGACTATTTTTTCTTCCTTTGTTTAACATTGCTTGCCCAACCAAAGAGTTTTCTTAGTTTATCATTTGTTCCCAAGTCATGCTCTTCCACACCCCTTAAGGCAAACATGTTTCTATTGAAGATGTAATCAACATTGTTGAAATTTGACTCAAGATCAACAAGACCTCTAGGAATGGTGTTAGTTTTCAATTGGCAATGGATATCTTTTCCAAAAAAAGTCTCTCTTCCTTCAGTCAGACACCACCCATTGGTTCCTGATCAATATTCTAATGCTACAAACTCACCTTTCATTTTGTAAGAACATTTGCACTTCAGCATCATCATGATAAACTACTTTCCAATTCTTGATGTTGTCAGGGACAATTGGCCTAGTTAACACTTCAACATTTGTACTCACAATATTCGTGAAATAGTGCAATATTCAAAATCTTGACCCCAACACTGGCCAACTTGTCAGCAACATACATTCAAACTCCTTGTCATGGTGCACAATGATTGAAGGAATTAAACATCTCAATTAGATCCCCAAACTGCATGTTTATACTATTTCATCCGCTGATTTTTTGTAGCATACAATTTTCTTATTTGTTTGACAAATAGCTCTGAATCTCCTTTTGTAATGATGTCCTTGACACCATACTTCCATGCAATTCTCAGACCCAACAACAAGGCTTCATACTCAGCAATTTTGTTAGTATATTCAAAATTAAGCTTGAAGGAAAAAACAAACTCTTCCAAGCTAGGAGAAATCAGAATTATACCAGCACCATTTCCAAATTTGGAGCAAGCTCCATCAAATAGCAAGGTCCAAGGAGAACCTACCTGTTCAAGGCACTTTGACTGATCCATCTTGTGTTCTTTTCCATCAGCAAACCCAATAAAATTATCAGCATCAACATCAGCAAATAATACTTCATAAGAAGCATTGTTAGGGAATCCTCAATTAGATGCAACATCTTTCTTTTCTCCATAGAGGTTTGACAAGGCTACCTTCAATGGGAATAGTGGAAAAATACATGTCCATTTGAACAGTCCTACCAACACTTGCAGCTCACTTTCTTGACAAAAGCATACCCCATTTGGTAGGGCAATCAACAATCACAACATCCAGTTTTAAATTCTTACCCAGATAGGATGCAAGTTGTTACCACCAAACCCTTCACACAACCAACTACCGACACTTCTCTTGAGTCCATGGTAGTACACTTTCCCATAGGCTGGTGTCACTTTGATATCCAACTCATTCATGACTTCTAGAGGCATGACATTGCATGATGCACCAGAAATCAAACATACAATTGTGAAGTAGTCTATCCTTTATGATCAAAGTTGTAAAGAATGGATCAACATTCAATTGGGAATCAACCAAGGATGTCCCCAAGTATACCTCAGGTGTTTCTCCAAGATCCTCTTCTGCTGGTGGTGTTTTCAAGGTCTATAATGATTTGAGGAGGAATTTCAACAACGTTTACATTTCTGCTTGGGGTACTCTTCTCCTCTTTCAATCCCAAGTACTCAAATGCTCTCTTCTTGTGCCTCATGAATCCTAAGAAACTCAAATGATTGGAACACTCACTTTGATTTGGCTCAATACTTGGGGCTATGTCATAGGGAACACTCTTTGGCAAGGAAAGCATTGGAAGGGAGACAAGCAGATTCATTAGATGGCATGGGATTCTTGGTAGCTTGGGCATGAGGACTGTAATTTTTTCCAGGGACAACAAAGATTTTGGCAAGTGTTTCTCTTCTAGGAGCTTCTTTGGGAATACTTGTAAGCAAGGGTGTTTTAGGTTTGGCTTGAGGCCAACTCCCTTAACAACCTTTGCTCCTAGTGTTATACTCTTTTCTCTTGAGCCACAACAACATTCATTAACAATTGTCTATCTTCCTCCAAAGGGATACCACCATCATACTTCTTAATCATCAAAGCTCTTAAGTATTCAAATTCATTGTTAGGAATTTCAAAATCTTGCACTACATCTACCTCAAGAGTATGAGAGGGAAAGAAGGACTTGTACCCGTTTGATGAAATCCCAAAAATTTGTAGTTGTCCTTGCACTTATTACCTCAATTGATGTTTCTCCTTCTTGTGAGACTGAAGAACAGCCCACCATGCAGCTATCATCATCAGTTCCATCATCATTATCAGCTTCACCATCTTGCTGGTCCACTTCACATGGAGGATGGGGTAAAAAACACCTATCACACCAATCAATATCAACAACTTCCTCAACAATAACAACCCTAGCAGTTAGGGGATCAGGTAACACTCTTCCTTTCATGTTCTTGAGGATGTCTATTTGCAGACCCCATGGGTCCTTTCCCTCTATCATTAGATCTTTGATCACCCCTAGGATGATTGGAAAATATTTCATGGTTTTGTGCTTTTTGCTGACCTTGTGAAGTCTACCCAATTCCCTTCTCAGCCTGAGCTAACTTGTATGAGATTTCTTTGACATCCCCTACCAAAGTTTTCACTACCTCCTCTAAATCAACACCCTTGCTAGCTTGAGGCTTTTCAGGGTTTATCAACTTTACACCATCTCTCTTGAGAGGTTTTCCAATGGCCTTAATGTTATTTTTCAATCTGTAGTGCCATGGTGAAAGGCATGCCTTAAATTGGTAGGGTTCTTGTCTCTTAGGTAATAGGTTGCTTTCTTATCAAATGCATCTGCATATTTGATTAAACAAGATTCATCACAAGGCCTCAGATTAATAGGAAGTCTTCTCAAATGTTTTGTTAAATCATTGTGTTAAAGTCATGCACTGATTCATTGGGGTTCTTCTTGATATTCTCAAATTCAGACAAGAGAAATCTATGATCAGTCTTGTCACCATATTGCAACCTAAATGCATTCTTCATTTCAGTCCAAGAATCAATAGAATTATCAGGCAGAGCCTTGTACCAATCCCTTGCATCCTCTTCTAGTGTATGAATGAACAATTTAAGATACACATCTTCAAATTCTATCTCAAAATCCTCCATCATGTTAACAAAAAAGTTTGAGATGTTGATCACCTATTATTGCATTGTTACCTTGAACTTTGGCAATCTATTTCTGACATCTTGTGGGGACAACATTTTAGGTAACCATCCATTCCTCTAAAATTTATAGGACCAAAGGTGTTAACAACAAATGGAGGTCTAGGTGGAGGTTGAGCCATATTTTTTAGTGGAGGTGATCTTGGGAGGTGACACAAGATGATGAGGAGTGCAAGGTCTTTGGGGAATAAGAATGTAATATTCACAAGACTGGTATTCTCTAAGTGCATGATTTTCTTGGAAAGTTTTACTAGGATTGAAACACACAAATGCAGATTGAAGAAGTAATTAGGTGCAATAGAAGGACCTTTAATAGTTGAAGTAAACAAGTTTACGATCAGGATTGCTTAAATCAGAATCACTAGAATGAAGATTGATAATCCTCTATTCCTCTCCAAAGGCTGATTCTCTGACTCTTACCAATGGACCTTTCAAACTTCTCTTTCCATTCTAAAAATGTATAAGTTCCCAATCTTGAAAATAATTCTTTACTTGGGTCCCTCCTAATGAAGAGAGATATTCTTCCTTCCAATTTTGTAGAGATTAGCAACACCAAAAAAAAAAAATGACAGAAAGCTAAGACACTGGTATTTATCAAGATCAAAACAACATGGATTCGCCACTAAGGAGTTTCACCCTAGTTGTGCAAATGCACTAAAATACTCTGTCAAATACCTATCATCACTGAAAATCTTGCCCAAACTTTATAGATCATACCTTCCTTTTTTGAATTTATCAACCAAAAATGCAAATGAAGTGCAACTACTCTTGGAAACTGATAAAATTGCAGATAGAGTTTCAAACCTTTACATACATCCTTACAAATCTGAGTATAGAATGATGCTTTAAACAATACATTTATAGATATAAACTTACAAGAGGCATTACCAGGGTTTGATATGCATTCAAATATCTCAAATATGTATGCACATGATAGAATAGACATGGATATTGAACTAAGAATGTTCCCAGAAATTCAAACTGAAGTCGCTCAACAACGGCGGCAATAAAGTGTTGGTACCCTAAATTTGTTCTCCTTTTCACTTCTGAGCAAGCATTAAAGATATGACATGAAGCTTGAAGGCAAATAAATGATGGTATATGTCACTTTGTAGTCGGGGAAGCAATTTAACTGACTTGTTAGCACTCAGGCTTTGAAGAGAGAAGGGTAGCACTCATGAATAGGATTTTGATCTAATCCTAGTTATTTTGGGTTGTGCCTTTCAACCAAGGTAAGAGAACCTATTATGTACAGCCTCTATTTTTTGAAGGAGGTGGAGATATCCCTTGATACTGTGTATATTGTATGAAAAGATGGCCTTGAAAAAACATGCTCAATTTTCCATTATATCAAACTCAATAGAGTTGTCACTACTAAATGATGGAAATGCTTTCAATGCAAGACAAGGGTTGAGGCTGCCAGAGACATGGCTTCGAAATATTGATTTTCTTTTTGCATACTTTCGTAAATAGATTATGTTTCTTTTGTGGGTACACACAATGGAATGACAGGGGCGTAGTATGGGTTAGGATTAGTTGTTCTGAATGAAATTTTTTTGGGTCGGCAGATTTTAAACAAGACTAAACCAGAGGCCCGCCATACTATTTGAGGACCTTTGCAACAAAATAAGTAAGAGACCTTACACAGCAGAATGCTATCAAAATGGTTGAGATACATCCCTTCAACCAAGGATATGTGCACCAAATGGAGGCCTAGATCTTTACTCTTCCACACAATCTTTGATAACCTATTACAAAATCTTGAGTTAGCACATGAATCAACAGAACCATCCAAAAATCTCTATTTTATCATGACCTCTAAGGTGCACCCAAAGGTTTACAAACAATCTTAGAAAGTTAAGGAAGGTAAAGTGATTTTAAATCTGTTAATCTCTTTATTCAGATGAAATCTCTTCTAAATGCGAGACTGCAAATGCCACCAAACTATCAACAAGAAATGAGACCAACGTATGATCAAAAGAGATTTTCAAACACAAGACCTACAAATAGGAAGCAAGAAACACGAATTTAAAATGAATTCTGGAACATAAGTAACATTCAAAAATCTTTGCTCTAGAGACAACACAAAATAATTCCAAAATGAGTAGATTTATTAGCAAGGGAATGTTATGAAAAAATAATCTCAGAGATTGTTAATGGCTTTACAACTGAAACCAACTCAACATGATTTGACAGATCTAATGCAAAACAGAATTAGATGATGGCTTCTTAAGTGGTTTCTCAAAGAATGGGCTTCTGTCCCAGATTTTCCTACGTGAAATTTCTTGGTTTCTTCGAGGCTTTTTTTTGCAAAATTCTTCCAACCCTTAGAATGAAAAATTCATGCAATATCTAGTATTCAATCACATTGGAGCCTTCTTTGCCAAGAAAATCATATGCCAAGGGATCAAGTTTGTTATAACAAGTTTCTCATGATTCACTGAAAATGGATGTTTAATACAACATTTGGCCACAAGAGTTGCTAGGTGTTTTAAAAAGAGATGATTCATTACAAATATTTGGATCATTATCCATTCCTAGAGGAACGTTTTTCATCTGAAGTCAAGGAAGGTGAAAATGCCTATTAAATTTTTTCATCTCTTTATCAGATGAAAATCAACTTCTTAATGTGAGATTGCAAATGCCACCTAAACTATAACAAGAAATGAGACCATTTTGATGATTTCAAGAGATATTTTAAACATCAAGACTGCAATAGGAAACAAGAAACACAAACTTGAAATGCATCTAAATGTAAGCACCTCATAGATTTTTCCCCAAAGACAACACAAAATAACTCAAAAATGATCAAACTTATCAACGGGGGAATGTTTGGAAAACAATATCAGAGCTTGTTAATGGCTATACAATGTGCAACCAACATAACATGATCATCAAAAATCTGATACAGAGAGAGTTACATGAGTTTCTCAAGTGGTCACTCAGAGAATTTGCTTCTTCCCAGATTTTCCTCGTGAAAATTTTAGTTTTCCAAACTTTTTTTTAAACTGGTGGCCAACCCTTTGCATGAATGATTAATGCAATATATAGCATTAAATCTCCTTCGAGCCTTCTTTGCTCAATAAAATAATATTCCTTCAGGATCAAATGGGTTACAAAAATTTCTCATGATTCACAGACATGGACGTTTAATAGAACATGTCCAAAAAGTTGCCAGTTGTCTCAAAAAGAGATGAATCATTGCAAAATTTGTATCATTATCCATTCTGGAGGCACATTTTTCATCTTCAAAGCATGCATACCCCCTTCCCTTCTTTATTTCATCCGCCTGTCTGCTCCAAAATTTAATTTTGCAACTTTGATGGATCTGACATGGCACATTTTTGGATGGGTTAGGGAAAAAAATCCCATTTCAGGAACGTGCTTCAAATCTGCAAATTGATCCTCAAAACTGATTGCATTGGTCCTTACAGGCACAATTGACATTAATTTTTCAAAATTTCGACTTTTGAGAATTGATGACAAAAAATGCATCTCCACACTTCCTGGAGTGTTATAGGGAAAAAATGGTGTCATGCTCAAAAATCGATAAAAAACCATGGGCTAGATTTCATGTTTTAAACTCGTTAATTTGATCCCACCACATGGAGAAAAACCATTAGAGATGAGATTTGGAGGCAATTTTTCTTCCACATGCTCGTGCCTCTGATTTTTAAAAAGAAACGGCCTCCGTGGCGTGATTTGATTCAGCACAAACTACAAGTGTCACGTTTTTACCACGCTTTCGAACCTCTTCCATTCTGAGTGGCCACATGGCACTTTTTCCATTCGATGTGGACGTAGGGTAACTTCAATTTACCTTTTTAAACTTTTCAGGAAACTAGCCCGCCGACCCACTTTGATATTTTCGCCACTTGTCCATCTCATGAAAATAGGCTTAACACGTGTACTAAAGATGCATCCCATTGAATCGCAAACCGATTTCTACACATTTCCAAAACAAAGCTAAAAAGATCATTAAGTTTTCCACATTATCCCTGTGGACTCCGCACCTCTCACTTTCTATCCCTGACACATGTGTCCTCCTCTTGATTCAGAATGGGCGCTTAAACTCCTCCTTTTGAATTTTATGCCTTTAGGCCAAAAAGATGATAAAAAATCTCTATTTTTCCATCATCGACCCGAAATTCCTCCCTTTTTTATTTTTACCCTACCATGTATCTCACTCTGTGATTAGCTATAGGGCCCTGGGACCATTTTATGTGCAGTTTAACTCTTTTTGCAAAATAAAGTCTAAGGCACTCAAACGAAGATCCAACCACCTGCCATCCCTCAGCCAATCAAAACACGCCACGTAGGAAAAATTGGAGCCAAGTGGAGAGTAAAGCGTAAGGCCCAAGGTGGGCTCTAAGCATAGGTTCACCATTATATTCCAATAGAAGCTCATAACTTCTTAAGATTTAAGAATCTAAGAATACCATTGAAACTTCTAACAAAATATCCCTCAGCCAATTGGTGAACAAATGCCATCATATAGTCTGATGAACTGCCTGAAGAATAAAGTTTTTTTTTTATATTGTTTCACTTTTTTACAAGACTGTCAAAAAAAATAACACACCTTCATCAGGGATGCGTTCAAACATTACCAAAACTAGAATCGATTCAATGACGACTCAAATTTTTAAATCAAACAAGTAAATCATGAAACAATTACTAGATACCCATATCAACTTATATGAGCCTAAGGCTCGATACATCAGTTAAACTAGTCAAGGAGGTCACAAAGCATTAAACATTCATATAACCATACAAGTGCAAAATCAAGACCAAAGTTACTACTTATGTCAACCAGTTTGTATTCCAAAGTACAAATATAGGACCAAGTTGGTATAGCCACATAGATTTTGGACAAGATTAGGAGCATAATCAATAATCCAAGGTTTTCACACATGTAGTTTTTTGAAGTTAAGATCAACCACATTAAGGAGTATAGTTAACCCTTAAATCATTTATACACAGCCTTCATACTCATTTACATATATCAAAAGAATATGAATACCCAGTTTGAATTACGATGGGTGAAGACCCTATAGCACGAATAAATCCATTACCAATTTAAGGGTTTATACACACACTTTGGTAAATCACCCATTAATGCCAAGTATAAAATTTAGGGAAATATTCAATTGACATAGATCAAATTGATTCGATGTCCATGTCCTTAAGGAAACTTTTCATTGAAGGATAACCAAAAAAATACCCAATACACATTCAGGTTTTAAGAAACCAAGGAAGTAGAAAAATATCCTCCAGCCCTTCTTCGAACCATTTAACAACAAGTTTCTAGGTTTGATATCATTTAAGAAAACAATTACAAACCCAACTCATGGATATATTTCTACCGTAATCAAATTCCAGTCATTTGACAAGAATACAAATTTAAAAATTAACAAGATATTCATCCATTTAAGCAACACCTAGAACCCTATAAGTTATACTATAACTTCGCAGTCATTTCAAGTATTCCATGTGGAGGATTGAAGAAAACACATAGATTTATAAGTTTCATTTCAAATATACAAATCCCAAAACCATTAGAACTACTTTTATCAAGAAAAAAATGGTGTTCCTTTCATGAAGGCTTAAATTAGAGTATATTATTTTAAAGGGAGAGTCTATCATGCCTGAATAGTTCCTGAAGTTGTTCTACATGCTCCTTGGTTTCCTTTGCCTATGCTCAAGTGCTCTTAAGAAATAGTAAAATTCCATCTGATCCCCCAATAGTTTTGTTGATGTGTAATCACATCACCCATGAATGTCTACAACTTGATGGGTTGAAACTCTCAATTTGATTACATAACATGGATATTTTCCAAACGTGTGGGACTTTATAATCAGGAAATCTCTTCGGATGAAGGTCAGTTCCTATTCCTCTTTTCAAGTGGCACACATATGATTTTTAGAGGATCTACTTTAAAACCTAATCTACCAAGGAGACAAGGTTAAGAAGATGCAAGAAACCAAACCTAAATTAATAAGGGTGATGCACCAAAGGAATGTTGTATTACCTGCTTTGCAATTAAACACAAACGATTAAAACATGTAACATAACCATCCATGAACAGATGACCAAGATTGCAATGAGGGACTCAGGAAGAAGATACAATAAACATAAGAGAGGTTTGAAATCATCCACAGACTTATTCTATTGCTCCAAGAGTTTGATACAGTCCATCACATTGGCCAAGAGGCAAAAAGACTTTCATTAGGGTTTGTAATGGGGGGTTCGAAAGACTGCACGAATTCACCTACAGGGCAGAGAAGAAGGGACGGCCCAAATCCAATAATGTTCGAACCGTTATAAAATTGCCCCTCCTTACTATATAGAAGAATGAGCCAATTTTAACAGTATTCCAACCACCCTTGAAGGAGCAACGATATATCTCATGGCAGAACACATGCCCCCGTCAATGTTCCTTATTGGGCAAGAAAGGAGGCCCATTCTTCATCATGGTGGCGAGTGGGAGACTTGACGGTATTGAAAATGATGGGCCAAAACATTACTCCAGTCGTAGTCGAGGTCATCTTAAGGTCAGGGTTGGGATCTCAACATGGGCTCTCAAAATCTTCTCAAGATCCAGGAATTTCAAAATCTTGTTGGGCTACATGATTCACCATATATTTTCCAAACTACTTTGGGTTTGGAAATTACCGATGTGAGACCTTCGTGGAGTCCCACGCATTCCTATGTTTTTGTTGCCCCTTTTTTCACTCCTAGAGTTATGACAGTCAAACACTTGATCTCACCTGTGGGCGTGCATTGTTTCTTTTTCTTTTGGCTAAGCACCCCCATAACTCAAAGACCAACTATTTCTTACCCTAGAAATGTGGAGGGCTTGCGCTTGTTTGGAATCTACCTCCAGAGTTGATATTTGAAGTTGCTCCGAGTTGGCATGTGGCACCTTCCACTGGCTCTTCCCTGTCTAGACTTTTCAATGGCTGGTTCAAATTTTGGGATTTAGACCACGTGGAGGAGTCACGCTCATTAGGGACCTTTCCTTTTGACTCTACCTTTGAAGTTGCATGGACTAGGAATGATGATGCCTCTGTAGGCTTTTGGTATTTTTAATAGCCAGTGTTCCCTTTTAATACTTGTGACACATGGAGGAATGGTGCTAGTTCAGGGTCTCTCCTTGGGCCGTGCCCTTTGAAATTTCACTGATGCGGCATGTGGAGTCTTCCACTAACCCTTTTATACTTAGCTAATTCAGGCCTACTCCCTTTCTCAGTCCCTAACTACATGGTAGGATGGCACTTGTTTGGGGACTCCTCCTCTGTCACACCTTTGATGTTGCGCCATTGGAACAAGTAGCTCCTCCTGCGGCTCTGTGACTTTTTCAATGGCCGATGAGACTATTTTCTTACTCTGACCATTTGGTGGAATTTCCCATGTTTGAAATTTTCCCCTAAATTTTTCTTTTGAAGGAGCGTCGATTGGACACGTGGAGGCTTCCATAGGATCTATACTATTTGGCTGATTCAAGCTTTGAGTGAATATTTAATTTCTCCATTTTTCGCCTAAAGAGGTTCGTATCCCCTTTAATGTTATTTGGCCTCATTTTCTGACCTTTCTCCTCCATTTTTGAGTCCACCTACCCCTTTGATTTGGGATCAAATATGATCTCACAGGACTGAATCAACCCTTCTATTTTCTCCTGTGCAGCGGCGTGTTTCATTAATTTTTCTGAAGGGGAAAAAATGGTCAACCATTTTGTGACTCATAGGGACATCTGCATACTGGATGAAGAGACTAGTAGTCTTGAAGTATCTATTGGGCATGGAGTCATGAATTAATAGCCTGGTACTGATGTTGTCCTTGAAATTGTGAGTGCGACTATTTGCACTTGGTGACCTTGAACCTGCCCCGCTATCCGAACTCTCAATTTTTATAATAAAATATTAAAAATGAGGTTCTCAGAGTAGAAAATTGTATTTACATGGGGCTTTCACCTTCTCTTGAAATGTACTAGAGGCGCATTGAACTACACAACGACAAAACATGGGAGAAAAAAAACCTATGCCAAAGGCACTTAGGGAAATTGAAACCTAAAATATAACAAGACAATGTACATACGCACTTAGAGGAATTAAAACCTACTTCTACCCTACACTGATGAAAGAGACAAGCAATTTCAAACAATACTTGATACTGACAATGCAAAGTAGCTACCTTTTCTTACAATTTGCAGCCATGAAGATGATTTGGCACTGAATCTGGCTATTGGTATGAGTGAAAAAATTACAATAGGCACATCCTCCACCCAAATCATTAAGGTAAAAACTAGAAATAAAAAAAATACCTCTTTTAGTTGGTTTACATTTGGATTGAAGAGGCATTGTAGATGATCCTTGGTTCTCTAAAACTCATCCCCATACTTAGGAGTAAACATGACTGGTGTTGGCTCCTCTCTTGGCTCTAGTGAAGCCAAGTACCTTATAGGGCATGGTCTGGTCCTTTGAATGTGCCCAATACTCCAAATTCCAACGTCGAAAAGGAAGTCTTCTTGTAATCCTTCCAGGAAGAGGTGACTATCTACAATTAGATTTTCTTCCTCTTTCACGTCTACAGAAAACTGATGTGTCACCTTTGTGAGTGCTACGAAAGGGATGAAAACGTCCTGTTCTTTTCCTTCCTCTACTTCTGGTATGGTACTTGATCAAACTCTTCCAACTTTGACTCAAGGAGAATGCTATAGACTACAGGTTGTGCTTGCACATCCTCCTCCATGGCGGAACATTCTTGTGGTTGAAGAATGAATGATGGAGCAATGAAATTTGTAATTTCTATGGGATCCTCGTCATCAAAACATTCCTCTAACTCTGATAGAAAATTAAAATCTTCGTTATCCTATTGCAGTAAGATTTCTCCCTATTGCATGGCACCCTTTGAATCTACATTATTTTCACCATGTGTAGCTCCATTCTCAAACATTAAGCTAGTGAGTTCAAATTCTTTTGAAAAATTAGATTTTTGGAGAGATTGAAAGGGAGAGAAATCTTCAACTTCTTTTAAAGCCCACTCATGATTCAATGCCTTTGAATTCAACTTATTCACCTCCATATGATCCTTCTCAACTGGACTTAGAGTTAGTTGTGCTTTTTCTTCCTTTTTCTCCATTATTACAACATTGGCTCCAAAATCTGCCCCGAACATAACTTTCTCTTCAAATTTCACCTCTTCTATTGGCTTCACCATCAAGGTAATTTTTTCAATATCAAACTTAAGAGACCATCTCTTGAAGTCCCTTATTATTTTTTTTCGATTGAGCTCTTCTTGTTTTCATCCTTAGCTTGTTGTTTTACTATTTTCTTCCAAAGTAAAACTTGGCAAGAAGGTAAGAGGAGGGATGGATTGGGGGAAAACCGGTTTTTAAATTATTTGTGGTGGTGGGACAAATGAAACATCATGTTTCCTTGAAGGGGATGAACATTAGAAGGGAAAAGGGAATAATAATTGAGATGATATGGAAGACTAGAACTTGGAGGAGTGAAATCCACAATGGTGGCAAGAGGTGAGAGACTTAAAAATTGAAACTTTGAAGAAGATGGTGCTACTTAGGGAATGGGAAGAGGATTGTGGGGTGGTAATGTTGAATTTTCCCATTAACCTACAAAATATTCAACATCCTTAACCCATTCTTAAAGTTGGGGCAGCATCTCAACCATTTATTGAGTTTCTCTTGCAGGCTAAAATAGCTTGGAGAAGGCCCTTCCAATGGAGAAGGGACCCTAAATTCAATCTTGAATTCTTTTCTTGATTCATAGCCTAGGCCTGCATCATACCTTGCTTCAATTTGTCTATCTTAAGCTGCATCTCTACATTATTGGGTGTAAGATATCCCCCATAGCTGACATACTCTTGTTCTTCCTTAATTACATGTCTGGCTCATGTCCACACTGATCTTCATAGTCCTCTTGTGATTATGCCCATTGTATATTTTCTTTATAACATGGGTCTGAAGGAGGGTGATAATAACTTGAGAATGAATTTTGTATGTTTAGAGGAATGTATGGATTATATGGTAGTTGTTGCAAATGTGAGTTCCACCATGGAAATGAAACCATGACTGCACAACTTCATAGAATGGAAGAGGATTACAAAGGTGGAAGAAGAATGGATAAAAATTGATGGGGAGAAGGTCTGAAACTCTGAGGATGGGTTGTTTGACCAGATCAAGTCGTCAGATGTGTTGAAACATGCCTCTAGAAGTTAGATCTCAACAATAACACATCAAACCTACTGAGATGAAGATGTAAAGCTCTTCAGTCTGGTCCCACCGGGCATGCCTAAAATGTTGATGTGAAGTCACATCACCCCTGGAGTCTACAACTCGATGGGTTGAGACTGCCATTGTGATTGCATAGCATGGATCATCTTTCAAAGAGTGGGACTTTTTGAATCGAGAGAGATCTCTGGAAAAAGGCCAGTTCCTATTCCTCTATTCACGTGCACATGTTCATATTGCAGAGGATCTACTCTAAAACCTACTCTAAGTTTCCAAGGAAACAAGGTTAAGGAGATGCAAGAAATAAAACCTAGACTAACAAGGGTGATGCATCAAAGTAATGCTGAAACACCTACTTTGCAATAAACACAAACCATAAAAATGTAATACAATCACCATGAAAAAATAACCAAGACTGCAATGAGATATCAGAAAGGAGACAATGAATGTAAGAGAGGGTTGAAAATTATCCACGGATATGAACTATCACTCCAAAAGTTGATACAGTGCATTGCAATGGCCAAGAGGCACAACTTGCACTAAAAATTTAAATGGGAGGCTTGGACTCCACAAATCCACTTATGTGAAAGAGAAGAAGGGAGGGTGTAAAGCAAAAATGTCCAATCTTTTGAAAAATGCACCTCCTTACAGTATATATGAAGAATGAGAGGAGGAGGTAGAAGAACTTTAGAATTCTATTCAACCACCCCAGAGATGCATTGAATTCACCTATGAAATTAACGGGTCTCATGACACAACCCACACCTCCATTGCATTTTCTTGTTAGGAAGGAAGTACCTCATTATAGTTGTGGGTGACAAGAGCGACAACCTCAAGAATGGCACCCTGTATTTAGTCTACTTGTATTCAAGGTCATCTGAAGGTCAGGGTTGCGTGCTCAATGCAGGCTCTCACAATATTTTCAAGATCTAGGAATTTAAAAATCTTGGCAGGCTACATGATTTGCCAAATCTTTTCCAAACTACTTTGGGTTCTGAGTTTACCTGTGGGAGATCTTCGTGGACCCCGCACATTGTTAAGATTTTGTTGCCCCTTTTTTCACTCCTGAAGTCGTTAGGAATTAGTATTTACATTGTGTAAGATGATAATTACGTTGGTAATTATTTTTATATAGTTTAATATGTTATTAATTTATTATTGTTATATACACAATAATATATTATTAGTATTGAGTTGTGTATTGTTACGGGAGTAACAATCACAACTAAATAGGTTTAATTGTTGTAACACCTCCCTATTTTGTAGGAGGTTGTTTTGGCTATGTATATGGCTATATAATAGCCTATGAATGTAATTCAAATATGCTGAATAGAATATATTTTTGTGTTGATTTAATCAAATCTGGTTTTGTGCTTACATTTGGCATCAGAGCATGCTGTTCATGTGTTTACAATGAAAAAGATTTATAGCATGCATGATGTTAAATTTTTTTGAAAAACAATATCTACTGTGATCTCCTTCTATGTAATTAGTTTGCAGCTACTTGCATTTAACAGTCTAGTTCATATATTTAGACATAGAAGTGGGCAGATCTATATATCATGATTTCTCTGTCTCATATGTTGTAGCTAGTTTTAGCTACTGTGCTGGAAATGTGGACATGTCTCAATTTCATCAGCAATTTTTGGGAATCCTCATGCATTGAAATTGTCTTGTATATGCATATAGATTTGATCGATGGTATTTTTGCTTTACATCCGTAAAGTGAAAAGTGCTAAGTTTGAGGTAGACGAGCTTCTAGTATGGCATTTTTCTGGAGAACGTTTCTTGTCAAAGTGTGTATCTCGATCATGCATTTCTTAGCTTGAGAAGATAGATCTATCTACCTACATAGTCCCGTGAGTTCTTATTCTATGACATACGAAGTGTTCATTTGTCTTGATTGTTCATCCATGCATTGGAATCTTAGTGATCATATTAGTTTTGTCATATCTACAAATTTGGATTCATGGACCACCGAGTAGTTTAAATTGATGAATTTTGGTGGTAATGGGCGTGCATGTATCTTCTTTACACATCATGGTTGGACAGATGGTGGGAAGATTGAATTCAAATAGCTAAACGTCTTGATTCGATCCACATTGGTCTTAGTTTGAGCATTGAAGAAAGGTAATATATGTTCTAATGCATGTTTATTACATGTGGTTTTTATTGAAGGGACTGTACATGTATTTAGGGTACAACCGACAATGCAGATATTTGGTTTTGGAATAATCTTTGGTTTGAATCACTTCTATAGTGGCAGATATTTTAAACATTCCTCTATATCAGAATTACATCAGTCTTTCCTGTGCATGGTTAACACTTCTATACAGAAGTGGATTATTTACAATTCTCTTCTCATTTGAATTCACCCTCGACAAGTGCATCCTCCACTTGATCCATTGGAGCCTCTTGGCATTTAAGTGATTTGTTCTGTTAAATGCTAGATATTAAAAGTTAATTTCAAGTCTATTGTTTACTTTGCATATGAGTCTTTGTAGAATGTCACTAATCGTAGAGTCTCAATATTAAAAAAATAAGAGTCAAATTATCAAAAGTATTTGTTATATTTTCATTGTAAAGGTCAAATAGGTGATTTTAGGATTTTTTGCATTAGTCTAGTCATAGTGTGATCATTATTCTAAAAAGTAATTAATTATTACTTTTTTATGTGTTAGTCTCCATTTTTGTCAAAATTTTAGTCCAGTCCTCTTGTCGAAGTCATAAAATTTGTGTCATTGTATTAAGTGAATATCCTAGAAATTATTCATTGTAAATAAAGACAACCAAATGGCATGGTAAATGATATATAAGTATGATTAGGATCTAACATTCTGCCAATATAATTAAGTCAATAATGACGGGGTGTAAGTGGATAAATGTGAGGAGAACATGTAAGAAATACAGTGAGATAGAAAATGTTAAGACCATAAGTAGTGGTAATGGTGATAGATCCATAGGAAAGATGAGATTCATGACATATAAGTGAAATTTCATAAATTGTGAATCCTAGTTGATATAATCCATCATGCATGCATATAGATTCAAACATAGTAATATCAAATGGAATATGTTTCTAATAAGATTCTTTCATGAAAATTGTGCATGTAAATGGAGGGCGTGCTAACAAAGATTTCACATGTAAAGGTGCAAGGTATGGATCAATGTCCATGAACTAGACAAGCCCCCGATAAAGAATCATAATAGTAGTAGTAGTAGGTGCAGGTGATCGCATAGATGTGATAGTATCTATCATCCATATAGCACCTTCAAGTGGTGGCATATGATCCAAAGTATCCATAGGTTGTGGCTCATTAGTAGTATTAGCTCTTAGATTAGGAAGTGTAGTATTTGGATCATGGTCATAATATTTCTATGGATGATGGTAATGAGGAATTTTTTAGTCTATGCCCTCATATATGATTTTAAAATAGTGATGTATGGTAGAGGGAACCAATTGCATGGCATGAAGCAATCACCTACCAAGTAAATAGTTGTATGAAATGGGGAAGTTAATGTCAAATAAAACCATGTTAAGAATATTTGGTCTAGGTGTAACAGGCATAATAATGTGACCTAATCATGTAAAAATAGAGCCATCATATGCATGAAGAGAAAAACATGATGGAATAACATTAGAATCCAAAAGAACAATATTTTTAAGGAATGACCTAGGAAAAAATTGAGTTCATATCCATTACTGATTAAAGTAAGCTTGAAATCCACATTGTAAATGTGAATCATGATATGCGAGCATGGATCATTGTAAAAACTAGTAAGATTAACATAACGATTGGACGGGAAAGCAATATGGTACAAAAATTTATCATATATGTTACCCAAAATTCACCCCCTAGAAAATTTGGTCAAATACGACCCCGAACGTAAAGAAAATTTGAAGGGGACGATTCAGACCTGCGAGCTCACATTTTAAAATGAAAAACAAGGGGATAAGCAAGCTCGACTCAAGAAGCACAAGGTCAAAAGAGGATAGCAGTGTCAAAATAGTCCAAAGCACACAGAAAATAATTAGAGGAAGGACTCAAACTATCAGAGTTTGCTTAGGATTTGACTCAAGGCTGAATAAAAAGCATGCGGGAGGAAACCATGCATCATCTTGGTGCAACTTCAAGGGCCAAGTCCAAAGAATGATTCCCGAACAAGTGCCAGTCAACCATGTAGCTAGGGATCAGAGTCAAAGTCTCACTGATAATTGAAAAGTCTCAGGTCAGGTGGAAGCCTCCACATGTCTCATCAGCGCAACTCCAAAGATAGGATCCGAAGGCAGAACCCCAAACAAGTGTAGGCTAGCCACATGTCCCAGGTCCAAAAATAAGAGACAAAGGGGGTGCAAAATGACTAAGTATAAAAGAACTGGCAAAATCCTCCAGGTGTCCCAATGGTGCATCTCTAAGGGTTGCAGTCCAAACAGGGTCCCTAAATGAGCACAGAGCTTCCACGTGTCCCAGGTCCAAAAGGGGACAAAGCCATCTATTCAAAACAACTAAGAATAGAGAGTCAACAGAAGCTTCCACGTGTCTCATTGGACCATTTTCAAAGGTGCAACCCAAAGCAGAGACTCAAATGAGTGCGAGGCTTCCACATGTCCAGGGTCAGATATATGCTCCCACCAAGCAAAGGGAACTTATCCAAAATACAAGGAAATATGGAAATCCAAAAGAATATGCCACGTGTCTCTTCAACATAGTTTTAAAGGTGTGGCCCAAAAGGTAATTCCCAAACAACATCCAACCCACCACATGTCCCAGAGTCCAAAAAGGTAACAACGGGTGTTGAAAAGCCCAAAGGCCCGCGGACAATGTCGCATGTCTCATGTTTGAAATTTTAAGAGAAAAGACAAGGGATGAAATCTCAAACAAGTGCAGGGCTATGACATGGCTCGTGTAGGAACAAACCCTTGCATACTACAAGTTGTGTTAGGCACCTGACCTGAGGAACTTTAGATGGCCATATCTTTTGATTGAGAACTCAGATTTGGGTGGGAGAAGACTTTTTGGAAATGTCTTGACATTTTATACACCATGGAGGCTTGAAAATTTAATTTTGATAGGGTCAAGCGGGTGAGAAATAGGAAAATGTCTTGTAATCTATTAATGAAGGATCTTATTGCTTCAACTACCCAAATTCCATTTTATCTGTTGTTATTCCTTCTTCAACATGCAAAACAGAGATCGGGAGAGACATACTTGATATATTGTGGGAATATTTGTAGGGGGCATTGAGGGATGGTGGTTGAGATTTCAGAGCAGGATTCAATGCACCGCAGGGGTGGTTGGAACAAAATTCAAATTTTCCCTCTCTTTCTCTTTCATTATTCTATATATTGTAGAAGAGGGGCATATTCAAAGGTGGGTCACTATTTCTCCTCTGTCACCCCTATCTCTTTCTTCCTTAGGGTAGAATGTGGAGTCTGATCCTCTTCTCATAGCTATGTAATGGAATTTTCTTGCCTCTTTCCCACTAATGATGTACTATGTGAACTCATGGAGCAATAGAATATGTTTTGTGATGAATTTTTTACATCCTTCCTTATTTTATATCTCTTCTTTCATCTCATTGTTGCAAGGTATACTATGCATGTTTATGATGTCTATAACAGGTTCTGGGAGTTTTATTTAATGGGTTTGAAGTGGTGTTCTATGTGAAATCTATCTCTGGGATGTGGTGCATCTTGTCCACCCTCTACTCTGCTCACCTCTCTCCACTTCAGGAAGTTGGATCCATGATCACCAACTTCCTTTTTTGGTGTATCATCGCTTAGTTTAGGCTCTCTTTCACCATTTCTCTCTCTCTATCTCCTTGGAACAATTATTAGGATAGGTTATCTCTTCTTGCACTGGAGTATCTTGTGGCAGGTAGATTAGGAAGCAAGAACCAACTTTCTTTGCAGGGCCATCTTAGGTTTGCAAGTCCCACATCTTGGGAGATGGTACCATGTTGTGAAATCAAACCGAATTCCCTACTCAGATACCGGGACATTCAGGGGTGATGTGATTCTACACTAACAGTTTTGGTACGCCCAGTGGGAGAAGTTTGAAGCACTTGACTACTTCATCTTAGCAGGTTGAAGTGTTCATGTTAAGATTCAGACTTTTGAGGCATATGTAAGCACATCTGGTGACTCCATCTGGTCAATAACCCATTGCTAAAGTTGTAGACCTCTCTCCCATCCATTTTTATCCATTTTTCTTCCATCTCTTTCATATTTTACCATTCATGAAGTTGTGTAATCATGACTTCATTTCCCTCATGGAATTCACACCTACAATAGTTTAGTCCATCTCCAATGTATTTCCTAACTCCTCCATATCAACATTATGACCAAATCTAGAACCATTATGGTTACCCATATGAGTAATGTCAAAACCATTTTGGCCATGGATTTTATTAAGAACAAGGGGATGCATACAATGGTGACAGTTATATTGAGAAAGCTGATCTGCTAGAGAAGATTAAAGGGATGGATGCTAGCATGGTGTAGTCAAGGGCTACAACATAGATGAAGGTATTAAGGAATGGATTCAGGGCACCTTGTCCATGGGCGGGCCCTATGCCAAGACATTACAACCCTCAGGAGAAGATTGAATTCATGATTGAAATGCTACACCTAGTTGTACAATGGACTAAGGAGATTGATGCTTATGAGTTGGACACAAAACAACCTTGTCAATGGGTAATTCCACCACCTCCTATATTTTCTTCTCCTCTTTCTCATACTCCAACATTTCAGCATGATCAAGAGTCAAGCTTCCCATCTGCTGCCCCAAATGTAGATTTCCCTTCTCCATCTTCTAGTCTTCAATCTCATTTTAATTCCTCTACCATTTCCCTTCCCAAACAGTCATTCTCTCCAAACAAACAAGAAGTTCTACCTCCCTCTACACCAAAAACAATAGTAGAGCTGGTTTAACCCCAACCTACCACTCCTCCTATTTTCCCAAGCCCATGTTGGGAAGATACTCAAGAATTAAGTCAAGGAGAAAATAAAGAGGAGGAGCCCAACAAAGAAGAAATGATAGAAAATTTCAAGAGTTAGGCTACCAAATTTGGGTTTACAAACACCCCCTTGATGGTTAAGCCAACAGATGAGGTCATTATTTAAGAGCCAATAGTAATTAAGGCTTAGTTTGCAACAGAATAAGAACAAGGATAGGAGGAAGTAAATCAACAATCTGTTTTCTCTAAATGTAGTGTCCATAATGATGCTTTGTCTGAAGAGGATGTTGATCTGATCCAAGCTACATAACCTGTTGAGGAAGAGGAACAACTAGCTCTAAGTACTATTGAAGCGGAACAACAGGAAGAGATCAAATCAGAGTTGAGGCCACTAAATTAAGAAAACATCATTGAATATTTCTTGCTTTCATTTACAGGGCCTGATTTGATTGATGAACCCATGATGGAGGAGGACCATACAGTTCTAGAGGCTCCAAGTGTTGAGCAGGCCAGAGAATAACCTTCAGTTCTACCTCCCACTTTATCCCCTTCAAGATTTGATATTGAAGAAGAGTTTGAGATTTCAAACTTCATGTTTGAAGAAGAAGGGAAACATGGTGATCTAGTTATAGATCAGGAGGACACCGTGGAGGAGGTAGACCACATGCAACAAGACAACAAGGAGGTAGACTGCCTATCAGAATTGGAAGATTGATTTGATGGAGATGATCCTGAGGATATCATGTCATTTTCTTCTCTTTTCATCTACTTTCCAATCATATGAGCTTGCTTCCATGAAGGAGAACATCCAAGTGCAACAACTTGCACTTCATAACAACTCTCTAAAACCAGGGCTAGAGGATGTAGGTCTTCCATGTTTCTTTCAGGAGAAGGAAGGGAAAGAGCAAGAGGATGTCATCATATCTTCCACACCATCCACCCATGAAGGTCAGTAGGAAGACTCCAATATTAGAGTTGGAATTAAGAGTAAGGGGCACATCCAAATGACCAAATTGTGCCCTATTAGGTACTGGCTTCATTAGAGCAAGGGAGAAGCCAAAATAAGTCATGCCCACTTCAGGGCATGAGGATGAGTATCAAAGTACCAAGGATCAGCTTTAATACCTATCAAGTCCAAATGCAGAGCATCTAAAAGTGGCATTTGTTTTGCTAGTTGATACCTTGATGATATGGGTGGAAGATTGGCCTCTTATCAATTTCTCACTCATTTTAACTACCATGTTTAGTTCTAAATCATATACATGGCCACATTTCTTGAGAAAGGGAAGCTATTTCTCCTTTCCTGTGGTAGTATTTCTTAAGCTTTTATTTTTTAAGGTTAGTATAGGAGTAGGAGTACATTGGATTTTAGTAGAAAAAGTGATCTTGCACACTCTGCATGTCTCATTTGAGGCATGTATGATTTGATCTTTGTACATAATGTATGTTGTTGTGTTTTCTTACTTTGAGGTTGAATCACCATGTAGTGTGGTATGCTTATAGTCCATTAAGAGATAGGTGAAAGCCCCAGGTCAAACAATTTTCTACTCTCAAAAGACTTGTTTCAAGATTTCTTATGAAAATTGAGAGTGCAGATGCACGGACAAGCTCAGGGTAAGGCTAAACATTGTAAAGGAAAGAAATCAGTGAGTTTATTTCAAAAGAAGGTTCAATACCATGCTATTAATTATGAATCAATTCCCAATGGATATAAAAAGGTTATTGGTCCCTTCATCTAGCAGACATATGTCCTAATGAGTCAGCAAACTGTTATCCCAAATTCACTGGCTAAAAAATTTGGTCAAACAAGACTCCGCACATAAAGAAGATCTGAAGGGGATTATTTAGACCCGCGAGCTCACATTTTAGAACAAAAAACAATGGGAAAAGTGAGCTTGACTCAAGGAGCGCATGGTCAAAAGAGGCGAGTGATGTCAAAATAGTATAGAGCGCACATGAGAGAATTAGAGGAAGGACTCAAACTTTTAGACTTTTCTTAGGAGTTGGCTCGGGGGCGAACAACAAACTCACAGGGGGGAACCACGCATAATCATGCTGTAACTTCGAGGGCCAAGTCCAAAGAATGGTTCCCAAATGAGTGCCAGTCTACCACGTAGCTAGGGGTAAGAGTCAAAGTCTCGCCGATAGTTGAAAAGTCTCGGGTCAGGCGGAAGCCTCCATGTGTCTCATCAGTGCAACTCCAAAGATATGATATGAAGGTAGAACCCCAAACAAGCGCAAGCTCACCGCATGTCCCAGGTCTGAAAAGGAGAGATAAAGTGGGCCCAAAATGACTAAATAGAAGAGAATCGACAGAAGCCTCCACGCGTCCCAACAACACATCTCAAAGGGTCATAGTCTAAACAAGATCCCTGAATGAGGGTGGAGATTCCATGTGTCCCAGGTGAAAAAGGGGACAAATCCATCCATTCAAAAAAACTAAGTATAAAGAGTTATTAGAAGCTTCCAGGTGTCTCATCAGCACAAGTTCAAAGGCATGACCCAAAGCGGAGACTCAAATGAGAGTGAGACTTCCATGTGTCCATGGTAAGATATATGGTCCCGTAAAGCAGAGGGGACCTTAGCCAAAACAAAAGGAAATTGGGAAATCTAGTAGAAGAGTCCATGTTTCTCTTCGGTGAAATTTTAAAGGCGTGGCCCAAAATTTAGTTCATAAATGATCGCCAACTTGCCACATGTCCCAGAGTCCGAAAAGGTAAAAAACAGGCATTAAAAAGTCTAAAGGCCCACGGATGATGCCACATGTCTCATGGGTGAAATTTTAAGGGTGAAGGAAAGGGGTGAAATCTCAAATGAGCGCGGGGATGCCACGTGGCCCTTGTAGGAACAGAACCTTACACAGTGCAAGTCATGTTAAGTGCCCGACCCGATGAACTTTAGATGGCCATATCTATTGATTGGGAACTCAGATTTGGGTAGGAAAAGACTTTTTAGAAAGGTCTTGACATCCTCTACACCATGGAGGCTTGAAAATTTAGATTTGATAGGTTCAAGTGGGTGAGAAGTAGGAAAATGTCTTACAAGATGTTAATGAAGGATCCGATTGCTTCAACCACCCAGATTTGATTTGATCCACTGTTCTTCCTTCTTCAACACACCAAACTAACATAAGGAGTGACAAAATCGAAACATTTTGGGTGGATTTGTAGGGGGAATTGAGGGAAGGTCATTGAGCTTTCAAATAAGTATTCAATACATCGTAGGGGTGGATGGAAAAGAGTTCAAATTTTCCCTCTCTTTCTCTCGCATTCTTCTATATATTGTAAAAGAGTGGCATATTCAAAGGTGGGTCATTATTTCTCCTCTTCCCCCACCCCCCCTCTCTTTCTTCCTTAGGTTATAATGTGGAGTCTAAGCCTCTTCTCATGGCTCTGTTATGACATTTTCTTGCCTCTTTCTCACTAATGATGTATTTTGTCCATCCTTCCTTATTTTATTGTCTCTTCTTGCCTCTCATTGATCCATTTTGTGGGCCCTCTCCTCTACTCACCTCTCTCCACTTCAGGAAGTCATATCCATGATCACCCACTGCCTTTTTCTAGTGTATCACCGCTTAGTGTAGGCTCTTTTTCACCCTTTCTCTCTCCCTATCTCCTTGGAATGGTTAGATTAGGATAGGTTAGCTTTTCCATCACTGGAGTATCATGTGGCAAGTAGATTAGGAAGTAAGAACCGGATTTCTCCAGAGGGCCATCTTAGGTTTGCAAGTCCCACAACTTGAGAGATGGTCCCATGTTGTGCAATCACACCGAATGCCCCACTCAGATACTAGAACATTTGGGGGTGTTGTGATTCTACACTAATAGTAAAATGTATGATATA
Source organism: Taxus chinensis (assembly GCA_019776745.2). NCBI lineage: Eukaryota > Viridiplantae > Streptophyta > Pinopsida > Cupressales > Taxaceae > Taxus > Taxus chinensis. Next base: position 632,575,061 of record CM034152.1, read on the forward strand.
CTGAATCTGGATGCATATTAGCAATAATGCGAGTGGTAGCAAAGATATCTTGGATTCTATCTCTTAATTTAGGATTGATAAGTAAGAAATCATTAATAGAATTACTCATGAAGAAGAGATCCGAGAAAGATAAGAACATTGGAGGTATAAGAATCCTACGTGCGTGAAGATTGAGTTTGGTTTCATCAAAATGATTAAGCTAAAATGTGGATTTATGAACCTAATTTTATGTTATTGTAGTAATAAATACAAGAAGAAATAAGTATAGAACTTAACCGATGTGAACTAAGCAGTACAAATGTGACCGTAATTGCAAGGAGGATAAAAATGTACTTAATTGGTACAAAATTTATTATGAACTATACCAAAGTACTCAATAGGTGAAAGAAGAAGTAGAAGCGTCACATCAAGAACCAGAAAAATGTAGATATGGAAATATAGGATGGACTGGGGCTCTTGGAGAGGTACACGAGCTCTTGCGGGTGCACTAAGCATGTTTCTTGGTTCCTGGGTTTGCGAAGAACCTCATAAAACATCCTCTGAGGTGTTGCAAGGTGTTCGTATTTTGTTACCCTCGGTCACTCTAAGGTCACACCAAGATCACCAAGGTCATTGTAAACTTTCAATGAAATATGAACCTGTAAAACCCTCAAACAGACATCAAATCCCAAAAAATAAAGATTTTGAATGAGGGTTCGTACTTTCCTAAGCCATCCCAATGGTCAACTTATGAATGAGAATTTCACTTCATCTCAGACCAAATATAGTTCTATGTATGCGTGTGTGTGCAGAATCATTCCCTAGGTGGCTATTGTGCAAGTCACACTTGATAGGAAACAAATAAGCTTTACGTAAAAAAATGTAATAGATGTGTGCTTCAAATAGAATGAACTTCCCTCTTATGAAGTGTATGTAGAATGACCACCCCTTGTGTCCCTTATCATATATTCATATATTCAAATACAAATTCAAGCTTGTTGTCTCTTATATATACCCTTTAGAGGTGTTTTTCTTCTTTCCTATTATTTCAATGTTAGAATGATCACCTATGTTATTGACGTATCAAGATGTTCTATTTCCATTTTATCTTCTGCAATTTCTAACTAAAGTTATTGATTAGAGTAGAACAATGTTACCATAGAGTAGATTAGATAATTTCTTTGATTTATCTAGAGATCTATCTCAAGGAGCCAAGTTCTCAAATCCTAGAGGTATTCCAATTTTTTTTTCTATGACAATAAATTTCATTTGGTGCTCTTTGGTGCACATTTTTAGTATAATAAGTACTATAAACATATATTAGATGTATTGAATAACCCACCATAAGTTACATGTTACAAAATAACTATCAACATAGATTAAATGTATTGCAAAAACTATGTTACAAGAACAAATGTCTATTTAGAAAGTAGTCTCTATTATTTTTTCTTGATTCTTATAATATATTTGATCTTTTGATCAAAATTAGCTTGATGAGGAGAATCACTAAATCAAAAGAATGCACAAAACATTTCCTTATCAGAATTTACTAGGAGGTCCTACGAATTTTTTTGAGTGTAAGTATGCACATAGAGTAATCATATGATATTAACAGATTTATTTTTGATAGATAATAATTGGAGATGGCTCCAAGGGCCGATCAAAATGTATTTTGAACAAACCTCACAAAAACCCAACAAACAAGAAACCAAATGTAAAAGTTAAAAATAAATTGAATCTGTACATGCCCTGCTCAATAAATAACCCATCAAAATTACTCAAGAAGTCATCCATAAACGACTCCCAGTAATTCAACGATTATGGATTTTATAAAGAACCTTTTTCCAGCCATCCCTCTTAATTTATTCATCTAACTCTTTCCTCTCTCCTAGTAATGAATCTTTCCTCCCAAGGTCAACAATAATGTCCATGTCGCGGTTCATTTCATTCATCTGCATATCCTGTTTATTACCATGATTTCCGCCACTTTCATCGGACTGTGCACTATAAACAAGGGAATTTGAATTTCCATCCCTCCTTTTGAGTTGGTGTTGTCGGTCCTCCACACCATCGGAGCTGGTCACCTCCTCCTTCCCACCTGCATTCACATCTACTTTTTCACTTTGGTCTTCATCAGACAGGGAATCATTAGATTCTGCACCAGTTTCTTCCTCATCGGTACTGGCGTTAGATTCCTCCGAGTCATCCTCCATTTCCACTTACTGCAAACGAGTCTCCACATCACCACAACATGTTTTCGGATCATTTCTTACTCTTCTAAATCTCGGTCCAGTAAATCCTTGAACTCTCCACTTCCATCTTCTATTCCCAAATACCAGTCGGAGAATTCAAAAATATTCTCTTGGGTATTTTATTTATCCCAGGGAAAAAAATACGAAGTCGAGAATAAAATAATCTATATTGAGCCAACAACGATCAGTGCTCCTATATATTTGGCAATGCCCATAAAAATTTCAGACTCCCAAAACTCTAAAGGAAGGTCAGGGAGACAAATTCAAACAGGAAGGGCCTTAAGAAGAAGGTTATGTGGGACACCTGGTTCCCATCGATAGATACTCAAAGCAGTGTTTCCATATAACCATGTGCTCCTTAGAGCACATTTTGCAGATCTTGCTCATCATGAAAGAAAAATATAAACCTTCATCTGCTAGATCCAAAACATACACCTTGCACCTCCATTTCCTTCTGCACTAGTCTCGAATAAAATCAATGTTGGGTCTATTAACAGTTCACATGCCACTAATCGCAAATTTTATTCTAGCTTTTGTTTTATCAATGACAGATCCAGGAATCTCCATTTCTGGTTCATCATATATCAGAGAAGGTGAAAGCTTAACAGTCTAACATGCAATCCAAGTTCCGATTTTTTCAAAATTCAATATTGATTTTTTTATGAGACATTATATTAAAAGATTGGCTAACAATATCAAATTCTATTAAACTAAAATGATATATCTAATGCATATTCGTTTGCAACCAGAAATGGTGGTAATATAACCAACTATGTTAAGAGCTTATATCTCCACAAATATTGGATATGACTCTCGGCTCCTATCGTACTTTTAACAAGGATTTAAAAATTTCTGACATACGAAAAAAATGATGTCATGGTGAAATATTGTTACTCGTAGTCGCAGGTGGAATATCATCATTCCTCAATCTAAACCTAACCCTTCTCACACATGTTAGGATAATTAGCATTTAAATATGCCTTTACTAACATTTTGCACATAATAAACCTCACCTTGGTGATAACAATACCTATGGAAGATTTTACAAGAATTACAAATATGGCTTATAAAAAAATCCGAATATTATACATGGTTATATAGTAAATAGAAACAATTTTTATGATAATAAATACATGCCTCGTAAATTTGGCGTAATGAGGTAACCATATACAATGATAGGGGAAAAAATAATTTGTTGAAGTAAATGTCTTATGACTGTAGTGAATCATCCAAATGAATTAATTAAAATTAACCTACACGAATGTGGTTGTTTGAATAAGATTGAATATAGATATGAACTATATTTGCGTAAAATGTGAAATCAAAATGACAAAATCTTGCCTTAGAAACTAGTCTAAATTTTTTAACAAAAAATAATTTTAGCTCATAAAATATCCTATTCTTTAAAAACAAAAAAGGTATTCTTGGTTACATATTTGATAACAATAATTAGTTTCAAAACCCCTAAAAGGATTGGCACATAAAAGCTCTAGGAAAATTTAATAACTAGCGTTTACATCTAATATGAATAAGCACAAGTTACATAACAAACATGAAAAAACATAAAAATGTATGTAGCACACAATACCCATAATAATGTTGACTATGGACCAATTAAAATTAATGTTAGCATCTCTAATTTGTGTGAATATAGGTGTGCACAAAAATACAACAAAACCCTGTAATGGGAGTGCCTAAAATGCCACATTATAAAATCAACAAATGGCATGCGCAAAGCGAGTCAAAAAATGTAAAAACATTTATGAAGGTATGTAGATAAAGAGAACACCCATTGTCCTTTATAAATTACTTTAAGTACAAATACATCATCTAAACCCAACTAATATAATATAATGTATAAATAATAGGTGATTAAAATGAAAAATATTAAATAAAAATTATCATTAAAATAAATATCTATTGCAACTATGCATATTATGAACGGAATAACTCTTGAAAAATAATTGAAAGTAAATTTGTGTTACAAATAAATGTTTATGTCATCATAATTTTCCAACTACATGATCTAGTCATCTGAACCCAAAAAATGGTAATTATGAAAATGTTTTTTACAAAAATACAAAAGGTAACACTACCATGTTGTGTAAATAACTAAAAACTATGTAAGGTATGTGTAAAAAAAAACATCATCGGCTTCACGGATCAAAAGTTGTGATTTTTGGAAGAAATGTACTCCAAAAAAGGGTCATATGGTGATAAAGGAGCTAAGTGCAGGTCACAAGGGATAGATGGTGGTTGTATGGGTGACCAAGGGATGAATGTGACTATGAAACATGCATAATGTTTTGGAGGTGTTGAGCAGAAAGAATGCAATAGAATTGTGTTGAAACTTGAAATGCATGACACACATGCCTTAGTGCTCTATTTTAAATGAACCAATATTTTCGCAAATATCTTGAAGAGTGAAATTAATAGTTATACTTTAAGATCATTTGTTTCTAAAATGTTGTATAAAATACCACGTCTTTTCAAATTTCTCATTATTTTCTATGTAGATCTAATTTTTCAAACCATCTTAGAAATCACCCAAAGCCCTAAAAAAATTGATTTTTTGTAAAAAAAATTTCACTAATATTCAGGTGAAATACTAAATCATACAAAAAAATTATATACTTATTAAACATATTAAAAATAACAAAAAATTAAGCATATAATAACAATTTTGGGTGAAACAAGAAATTCACATTGGGTGATTTTGATAACTCGCATTTTTTATTGGTTCCAAATATGCTCACAAAAATTGTAAGAAGCATGACATTTCTACAATTCATGAAGATGAAAGAAATCCACAACTCAATTCACCTCTAATGGGAATTTGAGAACCACCAATAATACTCATAAATGAAAACAAATGGTATAAATCTCTTTGAAAAACCATCCTTCATTTAGATCTGCAACCAATGATGTAAATAAGATTGAATAAAACTGTTGATATGAAAACATCACGAGATGGATATTGTAGATATAACTTTGATAATATAGAAGAATTAGTAAGGGTCCATGAAAACATTGCAATGGAAGAATTCATAAAGAGTACTCAGATGAGATGAGAACATTCATGAAGAATATCAAACTTTATTAAACGAAAATGAAAATATATAATACATATTTGTGTGGAACTAGAAATGGTTAGACTACAATATAATATATGTATGATATTACATCTCTAACAACTTTCCAATGAATCTAATATCTTGGCTAAATTTTCTTAAGGAAAAAAGGTTTTAGTTCTAGGAAAAGTAATGTGCAAGTGAGGAAAAATTATTTCTTAAGGGAAAGGTGGGATATGATCATTCCAAAATATAAACATCACCCTTATCACAAATGTCATGAAAACTATTACTTAAATGTGAATCTACCAATGGTGTGCACATAATAGACCTCACCATAGTAACAACACTACCTAACATTGAATTCAAAAAAACTATGAATATAACACAAACCAACATTTACACAGTCCTTATGTTTTCAATGAAATATTATGTTTCATCTTGATAATGAAATTTGTTTCTTGAGTCTTCTTTTGAGATCATATGTGTGGTTATAAATTCAAATTCATATAAAATGAATATTTTTCACTAACAACGAATAAGCCAAAAACATAAAAATACTAAAGTTAAAAACTGAAATATTGACATGGTTTTGATATTCGTAAAAAGAAGCATGGTATCATTAAATATCAAAAATTAGGAAATAACTTCTACATTTATCTCTTAAGAGATATTTATATATCAAAGTGTAGACAATTTTTTTTTTTTGAATTTATCAATTTATAATGGAAATATGGATTAATGCCTAAATAATTTCTTATGTGAACATTCCAAGCATAATATATATATATATTACTAGTCATATTGAAATGATTATTCGCTTAAAAAATAACTTACATTAGTTTAAAGAAGCCAATATTTCATAATTATAATACATAATAGTCTCCATCAATGTAAACCCTTTTTTGAACATTGAACAATAAATTTCATGTTTTATATTTTATGTGTTGTTATTTTCCTCATGGGTTGTTACTTTTCTCAGGGGTCGGCCTTAATATGAAATTATTTAGATTAAACCCTATACAAGGAAGTCAAGCACACACAATTTTATCACCTACAAATTTTATGCATTCTGTAGTGCCCACTCCCCTTCGACACCTTTTTTATTTTTGTTCTTAATCTATCGACTACACTTATGGATATATTATAGCTTTTTGATTTAGCATGTTATTAGATATCAGAGATGCTAAACTATTGTTGATTCGATTCGTATATGATGCATATGGACCATTAGAGACATTTGATGTTGATATTGATATACTATTGACATGGTTATTTATCTATACTTCTGACATGTTATATAGTTAGTCTTATTGAGTAGACCTTTGATAATGGGATTAATGTTGTGATCGTTTGACTTGGATGAAATGTGGAATAGAAATGTGCTATAAATTGTAAATGATATTGTATTTCTGTAGATGATATTAATTCATACATAGCTGATTTTAGATTTATATCGTATATTTTGGATGGATGTTTTAATGCGGCCATGAGGCCAAAGGAGGTATTATCTATTTTACAAGTATATTATATTCAAAACAACATTGGGGGATTAGAGAGCAACCACATCAGAATTCAAGAAGAATTCAACTAGGGTCACCATGGCAACATGTAATTGTGTGTGTGTTAGAATTATTTAGTTAGGGGAAAATTGTGACCAAGGGGTTGTAGTTCCCACATCCCTTTGACACCTTTTTGATACTGTTAATTATATTATGGACATGATTATGGACTTTATTATAGTATGATGTTAGATGTTAGATTAGGGATTATTGTTGACTAGATTCAATTATGATACATGATGATTATTAGAGACATTTTATATGTTGATGATGACATACTATTTGACACGGTTATATAATGGATGTTGTTTGGACATGTGATATTTGGATATTGTGAGTAGACATAGAAATATAAATTATTGGATGATGATATAGTGGTTGATAAAACTATAAATGATATGGTTATATTGCTTGGATGTTGTTGTGATTCGTATATCTGGATGATTTTAGGAGTTATATTTATATTATTTTGGATGTTCTGATATGTCCATGTGGCCGAAAGAAGTATTTGTGTTTTGTAGGTTAAAAATATCACAATAAACATTGGGGGATTGGAGACCAACCACATTGAAATTCTAGATGAATTCAACAAGGTCACCATGGTAACTAGTATTTGTTTGTGCGTGTTTGTGTGTGTTAGGGATTCCCATGGGGTGAATCACCTTTAAATGTGACCAAGGGGTTATGTGTGTTTATTTGTTTGATCTTTTTGTTAAATGTTGCATGTGTTTATTTTTTGATGCATTTGCCCCTTTCTTTATTTATTAAATGTTCTATTAATATTGTGGGTAAGCATGTTGTTAATATTAATTAAATAAAAAATGTCATAAGAAAGTAATTAATATGGTTGTTGGCTATGATTTAAAGTGTTGTAATAATGAGTTAATAATATGTAAGTAATATGTCAGTGATGTGTAAGTTAAATTTTTGAGTGTGAAACATTCCACCTTCTTGAAAATTCGAATTTGTCCTTGGAGGCTGATTTTTGAGGCTTGTGGGACAAGTTAAACTTGTCCCATGCCTCTTAAATTTATTTACCAACCATACCTATGGTTGGAGAGTTAAAATTTGACTTTTATAATGCTTTTTGTGAAGGAAAATTGTAGGTTTTAATTGTACTTTTCTTACATGATTTAATTTTAGTACTTTGGGGTGTGGGTTCGATTTGAGTGTGTAAGTAAACTATCATATTATTCACCCACCTATTTATTGTGCATTGGAGAACGAAGTTGACTTTGGGGGTTGGGGTTGAGGATGTGTGATGCGGCATCCTACATGGATCCACCTCATCCTCTTCTCTTCCCTCTTCTATAAAATTCAAACTCCTTGCCTTGTTTTGGGTTGCTTCACTTTGGAGACTTCATTCTTGGGGGAATTATTTTTTTGTTTTGGAGCTCTTGCTTTGAAGAATTTTTTGGAAGATTGTTGCATGCTTGTGCTTGGTTGTTTTGGATTGCTTGACTTGGGATAAACCTTGTTGTTTTTGAACTTAGAACAACTCCATCATGGATAGGCAGGAGCTTGGCTCTTGAAATGCTTCTTTTTGTTTATGAAAATGTTAATGTGTGAATGTTTTGGCATGTTTGTGGGATGTTGGGTAGATGGCCTAGGAATGGTGTAGGATAAGATTATGGGGTTTATTTTTTAGGAGGCACAAGTGTGTTTTAGGGAGGTATATGGGTGGAGGGAGTTCGGATTTGGGTTCCACCTTACAAAGAAATAGCTTGCATTTCGTTACTCATTATGGGGTTCCATAAGAGGTTGGGGAGGCATAAGGAAATGTGAGGAATAAGGGGTAATTTGATAAGAACCTTGCATATAATAAATTAATAATTTGTGGAAGATAACACAACACACGATATATGGGGGCCGAGATTCCCTAATATGTAATATATTTAGAATAATACCCTTAAGTTAGGGCAACACCATACAATTCTCATTAAGGAAGGAGTAACTCCACAATCTCCCAAGATGGGAATCCACTTTGAGGGGGACACCTCCAATATACCTCTACCAAGTAGAAGAATCAACTCATACATACATGACATCCTCATAATGATACTCACATCCTTTAAATAAGAATGGTAACACCTAATTCCAATGTGTGCCCAAATGACTAAATAAGGGGATGTGTGCCACATGTCGGTATCCCCATCAACCCATATACATTAAATGCTATGTACCTTGGGATATGAAACTATAATATATATGGGTTGATGGAGATGTCAACATGTGGCACACATGCCCTTAGTTATATGTATGGGTTCACATGGGATATAATATTATAATGTATATGGGTTGATGAAGATGCTGACATGTGGCACACATCCCCTTAGTTAGCTATATGGGCTCATATAGGAATTGGGTAATGGGTCGGCTTACATTGGGATTAGGTGTTACCCATCCTATTTAAAGGATGTGAGTATCATTATGAGGGGGAATGTAGGTGTGAGTTGATTCTTCTACTTGGTAGAGGTATATTGGAGGTGTCCCCCTCAAAGTAGATTCCCATCTTGGGAGATTGTGGAGTTACTCCTTCCTTAAGGAGCATTGTATGGTGTTGCCCTACCTTAAGGGTATTATTCTGCATATATTGATATTAGGGCATCCTAGCCCCATATCTCTTGTGTTTTATTATTTTCTGCAATTTATTGATTTATTATATGCAAGGATTTTATCAAGTGGTTACATTATATTATCATATCCCATGTGAACCCATACATATAAATAAGGGGATGTGTGCCACATGTCGCCATCTCCATCAACCCATATATATTATATTATCATATCCCAAGGTACATAACATACTTGGGGAGGCATAAGGAATGTCAGAGTTTTGATATATGCTATATTTTGGGGGTTTGTAATTCATGTGGTGATACCCATTTCACCTTTTGGGAGGAATAAGAAGCATCCCCCATAGTTTCTTTCTCCTTTGGCTTGCTTGATGAAGCCATATTATTGTTTGTTTTTTTTATTGTAGTTGGAAACTACATTCTGTTTTAGACTGTGTTTTATTGTGAAAATGTTGCTTGCATGTTTTGTGGAAGCCTGTTGTTGCCATGAGTTGCATCACATATTTTATTGCATTATCGTTGGGGCTCGGGGGCCAATGAAGATGGATTTCTTCTCCTTTTCATTGGATGTCTTGGTTTGGTGGAGAGCATTGCCTTTCCCCTACTCTTGTTGTGATCAAATTGGAAGAATGAGAAATTTGCATGTTGTTGTTCTGGAGCTGAGAAAAAAAAAAGACAATTTGACAGTCCCTTGTGAAATGAAATCTTATTGTAGCCCTTTCCCACTTTGAAGTGGATGATCTGTATATCAATTGTAATGGAAGGATGCTTTGTATTGACAATGAAAGTTGAAATTCAAAATGTAAAAGATTTATACTCCGGTTTATGTTTTTTTTGGAAAGAATGTGAAAGAATGAAATGTATTTTGTATGTTGTATTTTGAAATCGAAAGAAACGGAAGTTATAAGGGTTTCATTTGAATTAATGGATGTGGTTTTGTATTTTCCATATGATATTATTCCATTGGAAATTTGTGTTCAACATGCACTATGACATCCCTATTTGGAAAGTGGAAAAATGAAACATGTGAGAAGAAAATGTATCATTCTACCCTGTATATAATATATGATTCCAGAAAGAATAAAATAAGGAATTTGTAAATTTTTCTTTGGAATAAATAAAGGATTGCATAACCTTCCTCAAATTTTATCATTGTATTGAATTTAATCATCTAGTTGTGAGTTGTAATCTCTGTTTGAAACAAAGAAATGCGTGTAAGGAAGTGTAATACTTTGTCTTTTGAAATATGTGAAAATTGGAAGTTAAAAATTTATTTTAGTTTTTGAATCAACTAAATTTATTACATTAGGATTGAACAGATTATAATACTTGGAAGAATAAAAAGGAAAATAAACCCTTTAAAAATTTTATCTTTTTCTTGTATTTTCAAATTGGCAATTATTTAATCCAAAATGAAAAGACCGAACTTGCAATAATGAAATAACAAACTAAATGATTAAAATGAAGTAGTTTTCCCTAAACGAATCCAATTAGAAAAATATACTTAAAGGAAATATTCTAAAACCTGGCAAAACCAAGTTCAAAGTTTTCATAGTAGTTTTGCTGGCAAAATTGTAAAATTTTGAATTGGAATTAAATCACATAGATATACCTAAAAAACTTATCCTAAATCAACCTAAGAATAATTCTCTATGTCTATTTGACATGTTTAGAGAGGAACAAGAACAAATTGAACAAAATTTTATAAGTTAAAATTTACCAATTTGAACTATAAAATCCTGTAGATAATTTTTGAAAACCCCCTAAAATTTATCAAAATTTAAAAATAATCAATCCTATGAAAAGGGGGCGTTGAGATATTTCTATAAAGTTCTTGTTTTCCAAAAACTGAGCTCTCTATCAAAAGTTATGGCCTTATGAAGTTTTTCTTCACTTCGCATCAAAAAAATAATAATAATTGGGAAAAATTTTGTTGGCGGGCTCGCAGGCTGAACTTTTTCGTTAGAGCTTTAAAAAAAATTTGGGAAAATTTTCTAAATTTTCCCCGCCAACCTATAGCCAATCAGAGGCTGCCACATGGCACCACGAGGTGTTCGGCCAAGGGGTGGATCAATTTTTAACTTAGCACTTCAGAATATTTTGGGAATTTTTTTAAAATTTTCCCCGCCAACCCACAGCCAATAAGGAGCTGCCACATGGCATCGCAAGGCTTTGGTGGAGGAGTATGTTCTTTTTTTCCTTTGGCATTTTAGAAAAATTTTGGGAATTTTTTTCAAATTTTCCCCGCTGCCCCATTGAACCGTGGCCAATCAGGAGCTGCCACATGGCATCACAAGGCGTCAATGGAGGTGCGGGTGATTGTGATCATTTTTTCCCTTTAGGGCATTAAATAATTTTTCTCGCCATTGCCCTACTTTTTTTTGCGTTGGCTTAGGAGATGCCACGTGTTCCTTGCAGACTTGCGGGAGTGTGGGTGCAAAGTGGGCTTCTCACCCCACTTGGGAAATTTTCTAAATATTCCCACTGCCCCACTTTTCCATGCGTGGCTTAGGAGGTGCCACGTGTCCCTTACGGACCCATGGGAGCATGGGCACAAAGGTGGTTTTTTTCCCCCTCATAGGATATTTTCCAAAAGTATCCCACGACTTCACAGACCCGCCGTTTTAGCAAACTTTCTCCCCTAGGCCCGCAGGCCCACTCTTGGGGAAAATTTTCACCGCAAGGCCTGCTGGCCCATAACCTAAAAAATATGAGGAGTTAGGAGGACTTCTTTATATCATTGGAAAGGTGAGAAATTTATTATCCAATAGAAATGATTTAGGGAAATTTTTAATGTGTTAATTTTGAGAAAAATCGGTTGAACCTTTAAGCCTGTTAGAGAGTGGGTAAGGTGAGGAAATACCCTCTGAACCTAATTGAACCTTCTAACCCTAAATTTTTGAACTTGTGACCACTAATATATGTTAACAAGAGAGAAGTAAATTATAGTGGATTAGAATTGATCTAGAAGTTGTTAATGACAACTATTGTCTTATAACTTAGTTATAGACTCTTCTAAACAAAAGTAAAATAAAATTATTCCATAACTTTCCTAACTAATCCTAGGTTGTTCTCGTGTATGAAGTGGGTTGTTTTAAGTGGGAATCATGGGGGTAATGTTTTTTTTTGTACCCATATGGCCACTACAAGTTCACAGTGGTACCCTTCAGTTTGAGGAATGCCTGCAGTGTTTATGAGTTTCATGAATGGGGTATTCAAGACTTTTGTAGATCACTTCGTGATCTTTCTTGATGACATTTTGATCTACTCATGTACTCATGAGGAGCATGAGGAGAACCTTCACCAGGTTCTTCATTTTCTTTGTGAGAAACATCTTTATGGGAACTTAGATAAGTGTGCATTATTTCAAACAGAGGTGTATTATTTTGGGCCACACCATTTCTAAGGAAGGTATCGTAGTCGATCCTTCCAAGATTTGAGCCATCAACGATTGGACAACACCCACTAGTGTGACCAAGGTGCACAACTTCATGGGTTTAGTAGGATATTATAGGAGATTTTTTCAGGACTTTTCTTAGATTACGCACCCCATCACTTCCCTTTAGAAGAAAGGGAAGAAGTTTGTTTGGTTAGACAGATGTGAGCAGGCCTTCAGTTTACTAAAGGAATACCTCACAACAACAAATATTCTTGCAGTGGCAGATCCTTAGGGTGAGTTCTACATTTGCACATATGCTTCTTTCGTAGGAATTGGAGGTGTGTTGTTGTAGGAGGGTAGAGTATTTTCTTTTAAGGCTCACAAACTCAAGGATTATGAGATCAACTATCTAACTCATGATCTTGATCTTGCAGGAGTTGTGCATGTCTTAGTGTAGTGGAGACATTTTCTTCTTGGATGAATATTTACACTCAGAACTGATCACTTGAGCCTTTGCCACCTCTTCATGCAACATAATCTCAATGCTTTTTAGTGGCGTTGGGTGGAGTTTCTTTGTGAGTATGAAATTGAGATAGATAATTTGAAGGGGAAGGAGAATGTGGTTGTAGGCACCTTGAGTAGACTAAGACATGAAGCTATGGCCACTTCAGTGGGCATAGATTTGCAGAGAAGGATTTTGCAGTAGCTTCCTCAGGACAGTTTCTACCTTGCAGCCAAAGCAGAGATTGAATCTCAGAGACCCCTTTAGGGGATATTTGATACATTTTTAAGTAGAGACAGATGGCCTTTTAAGACACAAAGGTCAGATATATGTTCCGACAGATGGAGGATTGAGACAACATTTTGACAAAGGCTCATTGTGCACCTTATTCATCCCATCCATGGGTGAAGAAGATGCATGCCACCTTGAGACAATTGTAGCATTGGAGAGGACTTCGGATAGACGTGGCTTTGTTTATGTCACACTGCTTAGAGTACAAGAGGGTGAAGGTCAAGAATCAGTATTCAATTGGCCTTCTCTTTCCTCACGCCATATCAGAGTGGAAGTGGGACACCATTTCCATGGACTGCATCATTGGGTTACCGATGTTGAGATACAACCACGACACCATCATGGTCATGGTAGATAAATTGACAAAAGTGGCTCATTTTTCTCTAGTGATGACAACCTATACAACTAGTGCAATAACACAAGTATATCTTGATGAGATTATTAGATTACACGGGATTCATCACAAGATCATTTATGACTATGATCCTTTGTACAATTCCTATTTTTGGACCACCATGAGACATGCTCTTGGGACGCGCATCAATTTTTGCACAACGTATCACCCTGAGACAGATGGATAGACTGAGCGGGTGAATTAAATCTTAGAGGACATGCTTAGGATGTATGTAATGGATCACAAGTCGAGATGGGAGGAGTATCTGTACTTGGTGGAGTTTTCCTACAATAATAGTTTTTAGAGTTCGATAGGCATGGCTCCTTTTCAGGCATTATATGGCAGAGAGTGTAGGACACCTCTTAGTTGGGATAGGTTAGAGGACAAGCTTTCTCTTGGGCTAGCATAATTGTAAGATATGGAGCAGCAAGTTACCTTGGTTAGACAGAGATTGTAGGAGGCACAGGACAAGAAGAAGAAGTATGCAGACTAGCATATGATAGATCGTAGTTTTGAGGTAGGCACGAAGGTGTTTCTTTGTGTCAGAACACATAAGATCCCTATCTATTACGGAAAAGGTTCTAAGCTTTCTCCTAGGTTTGTGGGTCCCTTTGAGATCTTAGAGCGCATCGGTCCCTTGGCCTATCATCTAGCATTGCCATATAGCTTGTCTCGCATCCATGAACTGTTTCATGTTTATGTGCTTAGGATATATATTTCTGATCCTTCTCACGTGCCAGATTTGAATGCATTGTAGATGTAGGATCAAGGGAAAGTGATGGTGGATCATGTACATATTATAGAGTGCAAGACCCTGGGCCTTTATGGTAGAGATTGACCAGGTTCAAGTCTAATGGGATAGATATGATGAGGCTACAGCTACATGGGAGGATGCTACGTTACTATGAGTGTAGTTTCCACACCTATTCCAGTGAATTCTAGGAAGAAGTCGAGTATAAGGTGAGGGGGATGTAGTGCCCACTCCCCTTTGACACCTTTTTTATTATTTATCTTGATACTGTCGACTACACTTATGGATATATTATAGATTTTTGATTTAGCATGTTAGTAGATATCAGAGATACTGAACTGTTGTTGATTTGATTTGCATATGATGCATATGGACCATAAGATACATTTGATGTTGATATTGATATACTATTAACATGGTTATTTATCTATAGTTCTGGACATGTGATGTAGTTAGTCTTATTGAGTAGACCTTTGATAATTGGATTAATGTTGTGATTGTTTGACATGGACGGAATGTGCTAGAAATTGTAAGTGATATCATATTTTCATAGATGATATTAATTCATACATAGTTGATTTTAGATTTATATCGTATATTTTGGCATGGATGTTTTAATGAGGTCATGAGGCCAAAGGAGGTATTGTCTGTTTTGCAGGTATATTATATTCACAACAACATCATGGGGATTGTAGACCAACCACATTATAATTTGAGAAGAATTCGACTAGGGTCACCATGGAAACATGTAATTGTGTGTGTGTTAGAATTATATAGTTAGGGGAAAATTGTGACCAAGGGGTCATGTGATGTTTTGTTTTAATTTCTTTTTTTTACAATGTTAGTATGTGTTATATTTTAGTAATAACATCTACTTGTTTTATTATTTACATTTTTCGATATATGTTTACCCCCTTTATTATTCATGGGTTGAAGTGTCTTAATTAAGCTAATTTAAATTTTTCCTAAACTAATTAAATATGTGACCAAAAAGGAGTTCATTTATTAGACTTGATTTACTCTTAGATTTTTTGTAGAGTATTGTATGCTTGAGTCTTGAGTGTAACCCTCATGGGAAACTCGAATTTGGCCTTAGAGGCCAAATTTTGAAGCTTGTGGGACAAGTCAAACTTTTCCTACACCTCTTAAATGTCTATGCCAACCCTACCTATAGATTAGGGGTCAAATTTATGCCTTATTAGGTTGTTTGGGAGATAAAAAGGTGAAATGTTAATTGCATCTTCTTTCTAATATTTAATTTTGTCCTTAGAGGGAGTGGGCTTAGATGGAGTCTGTAAATTTCTTGTCATTCCTTCAACCACTTATTAATTGTGCCTTGGAATATGAGGTTAACTAAGGTAATGTGAAGTGGAGAGGAAATGAGGTGGCATCCTACTTGGAGCCACATCATCCTTCCCTCTCCTTTCTCTATTTATGGAAATCATTTTTCTCTTGAATTTTGGAGAGTTAAAGTTTCTTGGGAGAGATTGTGGATTGTTGGAGCTTGTGAATGCTTGCTTGGTTTTTGGAGGAGCTTGGAATTTCATTCTTGGGAAAATATCTACTCTGGCAAGGTAGGAGCTTCACCTTGTTTAATTTATTTCTTTTATTATGTGTTTATATTTTGTGTTGAGTGTTGTTTTTCCCTTTGGAATGCTTGTTGGGTGTGGGTAGATTGCTTAAGTTTTGGAGTAGGAGGAGACTATGGGGAGTTTTCATGTAGAGAGGCATAAGATTTTACCATTTTTATGGAGGGAGTTTGGGTTGGGTGCCCCACCTTATTTGATGAATGCTTGGAATTCCTCTTGTTCTTATTATTAGCGATGCATAAGAGACTTAAGAAGGCATAAGAGTATATGGAGGTATAATGGGTAATTGAGGGAGGCATAAGAGTTTATAGGGGATTTTTTATATACATTAGAGGCTTTTAGGTGGGAACCCATTCCCATTGGGAGGCATAAGTGGCCTCCCCATAGGTCTTACTCTTTTGTCTTTCTTGATAAGCCTTGTTATATTGTTGCTTTGTTGATTCTTCTTGCTTGAGTTGTTTTTGTATTTGAATGTGAATGGAATGAATGTAGAACTATAAGTTAATTATTTTCAAAGCTTGTAGTTGTCATGAGTTGAAATCTTCTCCCATTGTAATGTTGTTAGAGCTCGGGGGCCGATCGGAAGGATGGCTTCTCCTCTACATTAGATATCTTGGTTGGGTGGAAAGCATTGCCTCTCCCCCTATTTTGTTGTGAATCAAGTAAATTCTTGGAGGAGCTACCTTGTTGGTGTTTGAAGCTTGGAGTATTGTTGGTGACCATATGAAACTTCCCTAGTATTTTACCCACTTAGAGTGGAAGATATTGTAACAATGTATTTCATTGTCATATTTACATTTTGTATAACTTCCCACATCAAGGGGAGAACATTGTAATGATTTTGTAAAGGAAATTTATATTCAAATAATTTCTATTGATATTGTATTGAATGTGGAAAGAAACAAATAAGGAAAGAAAGAAGAAGAAATGGTAATTGTAGAGTTAGTTTTGTAAATAGAAAAGAAAATATTCTCCTTGTTGAAATCTTGGTTGTATTGTGACAAAAGTAGTCTTTGTGATTAAAACAACTGAGCTATTTTTCAATGGAGAAGAAACTATACTTTCATTGAGTGGTTATTGTATTGTAAATGTGAAAGAAGAAAATGTAGAAATTGTTAGAAGTTTAACTTGCTTGTATAACAAACTTTAATGAAAAATTAAAGTCATTTTAGCTATTTAGAATGTTTGTACATTGTAGTAAAATTAAAATGAGAACAAGCTAGATTATATTATATTTAGAAATGTTTATTTTATAGCAAGGAACTGATCAAGAAATGAAATAGATTTAAATTCCTTGTTGCTCTTGTAATGGAAAGAAGAATCTTGTTAAAAAAATGGAAATTATTCTTGTGACTAGATGAATTACATTAGAGTTGAAAACAATTTGAAATGAGTAAATTTAACTAGGAGATGAATAAAAGAACAATAAATCTCAAAGTTGGAACATGAAATGAAAAAAAACAAATTTAGAATGCATTTTTACATCTTTTAATAACATTAAGTATTCATGAAAATATAGGCACTAAAGTTCTATTTTTCAGAAACAGGACCACTGCCCTATGCAGAGCGACAATCTCATAACCACCGCTCATGCTAAGGTGGCGGTCTCAAAACTGCCACTCTGTAGGGCGGTGGTCTGTGGTTTCTCACCCAGGAAGGGTGGCGGTCATAGGACTTTGGGTCTATTTTAGGCGGTGGTCCTGTCACTTACGACAGTATTCCACGGATCCATGCTTGTGCATGAAAATTAACCAGTTACTCAAATTTATAGGTTGTAAAATTTAACCTACAATTACCAGCATGAAAAACAATGAGAAATACCATTGGTTGGAATAGTAAATTATACAAATGGTAGATTTAAATGTAGTTTGTATCATACATAACTATGGGGTAGGGTTTGCCCCAAATTTAAGACCCGATACACATATAAATTGACATAAAAAATGAAATTGGTGGAGGAAATCCCTCCCAATCTTTGAATGAAATAGATTACATAATAAAACTAAACCTAAACTAGGCCTAGACTAGATCTCCTTGTAGAAGCCTCCATGACTCTTCCTCTTTTTCTTCCATGGCATCCTCCTCTCCAACCTGTAAATTTAACGAAAGGAAATAGACCAAATGAGAAGAATGGAATAAGAAATGGTTTTAATAGAATTTCATAAGAATTTTAGGGCTAAGCGGGAAACCTAGGATCTAGTAGCCAAGATGGATTTGATTCAAGGGTGGAGGATTGACCCTACCTTTTTTTAGGTAAAAATACATTTAAATTTATAATTTAAAATCCTTAAGGTTATATGTAGATGGGTGAGTGGAACCATTTAATTGCCTAGGGGTGTTATGTCCTTATCAATCCTTAGTATGTTGTAGGAATTTAATTAAAGGACCTTTAAACTATTAGGATAATGAAGCTAGAGTAATTAAACATGTGGTCAACCATATTAAAATTGAGCAATATTTAAAGAGAAGAAAATATTTAATTAAATAGATTAATCTGTGTTACCATCCTTTAAAATAATTGATTAATGGACCTTGGAGATAAATATGAACTTAAGTTAACCTTTAATTAAACCTGGTTCTTTAATCATGAAGCTAAGTTAAGTAGTGTAAGTCGATTTAATGAACCCTAAAGGTTAAGCACCCTTGTAACCCTCTTTGTAACTTAAACGAAAAAAATTAGTCACACTTTCAGGTTAAGTGTTAGGTTGAAGCATGTTCTTAGAATGTCATTTTTGTGGGTGTTACACATTCAAAAATTTAATATCTATCAAATGCAATTCAAGATATATTATATCTCCCTATAATAGTGGCACACATTATGAGAACCCCATGCACATGTTTGAAACTTATAAAACAACCTTTTATTTTCATTATTCCTAGCCTGAATACCCTCAAATAAATGTCATGAACTACTCAGGTAACCCATTAAAAAAATTATTGTTATCTAATTATGAAATATAGAACTTGTATACATTCATATATGAAATCTATATATGGAAAGGAATGCAACATTTTAGGTCTTTTCATAATAGTAATAACATATTACATCCAGGGCTGATTATAATGCATTGAAAAATTGTCTCACACTTAACTTTGAGACTTGTATATATTGTATTTTCCTCATACTGAAACATATAAGACAACATCCCAAAACACAACTTGTTATGCTGTGAACACTATTAAAAGTTTTCATCTAATGAAAAATATTGGATGACTTGAATATATATCTTAAGTGGACTAAAAACAAGTGAAAATTGAGTAGAGAATCATCAATTATTTTAAAGTCTTCCTAAATCTTTTATGCATATAAATTAAAGCTATGTATATAAAAAAACCAAAAAAAGTGATATCACAAAGCATGAGAATGATGTGATGAAGTAAGGAAATTTAATGGAAATTTAAACAATTTGTGAGAATTATGAGGGAAATTTTGTACATTTTACACTTCCAAAAAATGAAGAATTTGAGAGAAATTTCTAGTATTTTCATTATTCTCTCATGGCTAGATTGGATTTTCGATCATCCAAATATGGATGTGTACTTATTTTCACATGATTTACTATGTTTTGCACATATTATAAATTATTTATCCCATAATTGTCTATATTTGTATTTTTATTCTACATGCTTAATGAATAAACTAAAAAAACATTTTGTTTCTCACCCTAATATGAAAGTTAATAAAGTATATAGAATTAATCTCCTTTCCTTGTGAATCTTATATTACTTTTTGAGTTAACTGACATTGTGAACTTTAGTTTTGATTGAATCCTTAACCTATTTATCTTTTGTCACCCTATTCCAAATAAGGATTTATATTGTACAATTTTATGATTTTATTTCATCTTTATGCATGTCCTTCTATTATGGACTTATGACTTAGTAATCTAAAGAATCATAAAACTAATAATAATGTATACCTTCCAATCATACTTTACAAGGATAATTATCTAATTGATTCTTACTCTACTATTATAATGGGCACTCTGTAATGCCCACAATTTTTACCTACACGAAACCCAAGGCAAATCAAAGATTAAATTAGAAAAATTACAGAATAATTTTTTACAAAAAAATGTAACATTTAGAAAAGTTCTCAGTTAATCAAACGATCATTGTAAGGATAATTAAATAATAATACTTCATCTTTAGTTAGGTGTAAAAACTCCATTCCTATAATCCTTAATTAATTAATAAAGTAGTTTAAAATTTATTTAATAATTTACTATAAAAGGTCTAGGTCTAATTTTCCCTCCCTATTTTATAATTAACAAGAAAAACTTAATCCATAATAATAGATATTGTCTAAATATTAAGGTTAAATTTTGTGAAATTAATTTACAAGGGTCATGGGCTTTTATTTTTAAAAGTTACTAAATAAAACATAATGGGTGACTGTTATCCAAATTTTCTCCCTAAGAGAAATTGGATGAAAATGACCTTGCATGATGTAAAAATGGAGTTTATTCAATGGTGAAAGGCTTGCATTTTGAAGTTGGGTGAATAAATTTAAAACAGGTCTAGCAAATTGCAGGGAAGCTTAGAAGCTTAAGCTATTTCGAAGAATCAAGAAGAAGTTCAAAGTTTGAAATTTCAGAATTAAGAGGTGGAGCTTTCAAAAGATCTTGGCAAATAAAAATGTCTAAAACTCTGAAATTTTAAAATTTTGGGTTTCAGGATTTCAGAGATCTTAGAGCGCAAAGTTGAAAAAATGAAAGCAAAACTTCCAAAACTTGAAATTTTGAAAGTCCAAAATTTTGGACTTTTGGGTTTCAGGGTTTCAGGGATCTCGGTGAGAGAAAAAAGCCCAAATCCAAAATTCAGAAAGTCTGAAATTTTGGACTTTCGGGTTTTAGAGTTTTAGAGGTGTGGGATTCGGGGTTTCCGAAGTCTCGATGAAAAAATTGGAAAAATGAATGGAAACGCCCAAAATCCCAAAATTATGAATCCCTAAAGGGTTCAGATTTCGAAGGTCAATGCAGGTTTCAAGGTCAACTTTGTGGAATTTTCAGGCTTGAAAGGTTCGTGTTTTTATACTTTGGAGTCTTCGGAGAGAAAATATGGAAAAAGATAAGTCAATGTATGAAATTCAAAATTCCTAAATTCTAAAATTTCAGACTTTAAGGTTTTCAGGTTTCAGAATTATCAGGTCATTTTGAGCAATGAACACTATTTCAACTTCCAAAAATGAAATGTCTAAAAGTACGAATTTCAATATTTCAGAGGTTGTATACATTTCAGACTTCGAAAATGACATAGCCATAAACCCGCCACAGTTACAAAATGATACCTCAACCTTTAGATGGCCATAACTTTCGATTGGAAGATCATATTTGAGTAAGAGAGGAATTTTTGGTAATCTTACAGTCTCCTCTATGCAAATTTTTTGATATCTTTAAATTATTGGGAGTAAGTTCTTAAAAATGAAAAATATATTTCTTCATTTTTTTAGGTGTCCCAAGTTTCTTATCTATCACCATAATGAAGGTATGGGTTTTCTTTTTTTCCCAACAAGGAATAGTACATGAAGGCATCGGTTTTGTATTAGAACCATCGTTGTTTCGGGTGAATTCATTACTCTTTTGGGGTGGTTGAAGCAAGAATTCAAATTCTTCTCATCTCCTTCTTTATTCTTCCTATATATTGTAAGGAGGGGAATTTTTCTAAGGGTTGGAAAATGTATCTTTGCACCCTCTCATCTTCTCTGATCTACAAGTGATTTTATGGATTTCAAACCTCACATTTGAAACTATAACAAAAGTCTGTTCCTCTTGGCCATTGTAATGGACTGTATCAAATTCTTAGAGACATAAATTAAGTTTGTGGATGATTTCAACCCTTTCTTATGTTCATTGTATCTTTTTGATCTCTAATTGAAATCCTGGTTATCTGTGCAATGTGGTTTTATTACGCTTTTAATGGTTTGTGTTTAATTTCAAAGAAAGTATTCAACATTGCTTTGGTGCATCACCTCTGTTAATTTTGGTTTATTTTATTGCATCGACTTAACCCTGTCTCCTTGGCAAGTTAGAGTATATTTTAGAGTAGATCCTCTACAAATTTTATGTTTGCATCTAAATAGAGGACTAAGAACCAGTCGTCATTTGGAGAGATTTCTTATTGCAAAGTCCCACACTTTGGCAAAAGCTCCATGTTATGCAATCACACTGATTGTTTCAACCCATCAAGTTGTAGATATTCAGGGGTGCTATGATTATGCATCAATAGTAGTAAATTTAATGTTAAATTCTACACCACTTTAGTGGCCCCATTCAAACTCGACCCATGCTTTTAAATGAAGATCTCACCTAACTCCCACCTAACATTTGTAGGGAAAAATATTCGCCATTAGATGAAATAAATCTATGCCACTGTATTAAGAAATTCCAAAAAACCCTAAACATCTCTATGGAGTCTTTTATTCATTCATTTTACTCATTTCCTCATTTTTTGTCTTTGCATGTTTAGGGAAAGAGAGGAATCCATGGAAGAGGAAGAAGGAGATTGGGATGGATACACACACCCCATGTTGATTTTATTTATTTATTATTTTCCATTTCAAACTACCCTCTCCTAGGGTTTGATTTTAAATTTCATTTACTATTTGTTGTAATTTTCTTTCAATGAAAATACCTATTTCATTATATGGCATTTTCCCAATAGATCTAATTTTTTAGTAATATATACACTCTTTCTTCAGTATATATACCTGTGTGTGTGTGTGTATACACGCTTTTGTGTATATAAATATGTATATACAAACTTAATCTAATATTAGATTTATTCTTAAAAAAAAAATTCAAACTACATATATATATATAATCATTATTTAATATCAACAAAAATATAATCCCACAGTGAGAAAACCAGATGGTCCATGTAAGGGAGGGGCCGACTGTTTTAAGTAATGGTAGTTTTTGAAAACAATTAAAAAAATGAAGTTTGGTGGGGGGATCGGTCCCCACCTAATAACTATTATATAAAAAAAATTGTGTGTTGGGGGAGGGGGAACTGCCCCCACCCCAACCCACTACTCACATTACCCCACATAGGCCAACCAACCAACAAAGCAAAATTGCAACTATTTAGCCACTTCAACAAAGCTGTTATACACACACACACACACACAGATATATATACATACACACACACACACACACACACACACACACACACACACACCACACACACACACACACACACACCCATACATACATACACATATATATATACATATACATATATGTGTGTGTGTGTGTGTGTGTGTATATATATATATATCTATATATATATATATATATGTATGTATGTATATATGTATGTATGTATATATATATATATATATGTATGTGTGTGTGTGTGTGTGTGTGTGTGTACACTTTAAATATTAATTGCATATTTTATATAAAATTATTTCATTTTTTTTTAATAAATAACTATTTATAATATGTTTAATAGATATAAATTTAATAATAAATACATTTTTAATTATAAATGTGTATATATTCTTATCATTTTATTTGTTTAATTAATCAAGAACAAGTCCTTCAGAGTAGGGTAAGATAAAGCAAGAAATACAAGAATCTCCATCAATTCAAATAAAAATTATAATTAAACAAACTAGTAAGATTTTTTATTCAAAGAATTTTTAACAACTCTTTTCCTTCCTACAGCTTGATTAAGAATGTAACAAAACATATATATTCTTTTAATCCCATAAAACAAGAGTAAATGATATTTTTTTCTAGTTTCAACACTTAAATGACAACCAATTCACATAGCAATACATTTTAAAAATACTCCCATTTCTCTTAAAATGAGGCATATCACTCTTTTTGGGAAAAATGAGAGAATTTCAATCAAAGGAGATGCCTTTCCATTTTCAACCATGTCAAGTTTTCTACTTCACCTATCCATGTAAATTTGATAATTTCCTTATTACAAAACTATAACATTTTAAAATAAAATTTCTGATCCAAACACTGTTAAAAGAGTTTACAAAATCTAGAGGTTTCCAAGCAATAACATAACTTTCTTTCAATCCTAAAATTTTTCAATCTTCCACTCAAATTGGGAATAAATCCAAGAACAAATTAAAACATGAAGGTTTTCAACAAGGCCAAAATACAAGTCTCCAATATGCATGTCTTCTCCCAAATGTAGCTCCAAAGTAGCTCACTTTAATCTTCACAACAAGGATCACAATACAAATGAAGTGGGAGTAGGCAATGCTCTCTGCCCAACCTTTAATCCATTAAGAGGAGAAGCTGTAGTGACCAGCTAAATAAATGAATAAAAAATAAATAATAAAATATAATTAAAAACATGTATACAAAAGGGGTTGTGTGTGTCAGTGGTCTGCAGGACATGGCGGTGGAGTGTGGTGAGTGGGAAGTGTAGTTTCAACGGCTCTGGTAGTCTTGTGTGAAATATGAGGAATCATAGAAAGGATCAAGGACTACTCACCAAAATGTTTGAGGGATGCATGGCCTCGTGTACTACAACAAATGTAGGATATAGACAAACCGAGTTTGTTGGAAAGGCTCAAAAAGTTTTGATAAAATGTGTAAATCCAGCCTCCATGTCCATTACCTGCCTTTCCCATCTTGCACTAAAATGGAAGATCTAGAAACAATAGTGGATGTCCATCAAAGCATATGAGATAAATGATTTTCGTCATATTTTAGTTACAAGTGCTATGGTAGATATTTTTGTAAATGTGGAAGCTTAGTCAAATGCGTGAGCTATTTGAAAGAATGTCAAAGGAAAACATGGCCTCAAGGAATATTGACTGTAGGATATGCACAAAATGGATCCATTGAAATGGCCTTAGGACCTTTTTCTTGGGTTGTTATAGGAAATATGGTTTTTGTTTTCTTTAAAATCGGATCATTTGTTAAGAAAATCAGACCTGGGACAAAGTGGACTCATGGGGATGCATTTTCTTCCTGACATAACACAGTCCTAGCCTCATTCTATTCAAATAGTGTTCTATGAAATCACCTCACCAAATCTCACAAATAAATGCCCATTAGAAATGTTATTTTTCTCCCTGTAACAGCTCTGTGCATACCATCTCCATATTCATCTGAATACCTCCTGTAATAATTACTGGGGGATGTCGTATATAAGGAACTTGATGTTTTCTGCTTTTATTGCTCAAGATTTATTATTTTGGGTACCCATCTCTGTTTCAATTTGAGCTCAACGTGTATTTATTGTGCACGGTTTCCATCCAAATCTCAGCCACGTTAAACACCAACTCGTTATACATTCAAAACTCAAATGTTTTACTATTTAAAGCCGATCTCTACATTTTTTTGAATCAAACTCATGGAGGTATTCATTTGGGCTCAAAATAGTTTCGTTTGCATTGACTAGCCATATCAGGATCTAGCTCGGTGTGCTACTCATTTGGAGCTTGTTTCTTTGATCTTAGCTACTATATTTATTATTGTTAGGAATTAATAATGTCTAATGTGGAATAATTTCTTAGAATCACAATAATAAGAAGTATCAATAGAATTATAGAAATGAAATATGCACAACATGAAGACAATATTTAACGTGGTTCACCCAATGTGGCCTACATCCACCAATAACACTTGCTCAGATTTTATTACCAGCCAACAGTCTTCACAATTACAATAATCAGATCTTGTTTTGAGTTGCACTCAACAAACCCTCTCGAATTCAAACTTGAAATCACACACAATATTCACCTTGACAAAACACACTCATAAAAATCTTATTGTATGTCCATCTATTTCTAAGTACATCAATAGGTAGCCAAAGAGGTGGTTTTACAAAACAATGGGTACCGAAAAACCATGGGCCCAAAAAAATCCCATAATAGTTACCCATTATCCATGGGTTAATAGACTCTTCACCCCCGAATCCCCTTGACCCATTCACCAGCGAGCGGGACCTCCATAAAAATATCCAAGTGTAACACATGGAAGGTGTACCAAACTCTAACATGAAAAATAGCTCCACAAACATAACAATCTCCCACTTGGAGACTTATTTCCACTAAGAAAGCTTCTTAACCCTTCACTGTCATCTATGAAGGCCAACCAAATTTGAACATTACTTTAGTTTATCCCTTATGACCACCTTTGTCATCATTTCTATAGGATTCTGACTGGTATGAATCTTCTCCACTTTCAAATTATCTTCCTCCAAAGATATCCTGATGAAGTGATATCTCAACTATATATGCTTCATCCTACAGTGGAAAGCAGAGTTCTTGGCTAGGTGTATAGCACTCTTACTATCACTATGCAGCTTACATTCCTCCTGCTTATGCCCCAACTCCTCAAGCAATTGTTGTAACCAGACCATCTCTTTGCTTGCCTCTATGGCAACAACATACTCAGCCTCCATGGTTGACAAATCCACCAGTTTCTAGTCGTGAAATCCAGCTCACTGTTATCCCACCTACAGTGTAAATATAACCTCTTGTGCTTTTCCTGCTGACAACATATCTAGCCATGTTTGAATCTAGATAACCACATAAAGTGGTGTCTGATCCACTGTAGCACAAAAATCTCCCCATAGTCCCTCTCAAATACTGAAGGATCCACTTTACTACTTGCCAATCCTCTTTACCTAGATCACTCATAAATTTACTCATAGCTCCCACTGCATGGGCAATATCAGGCCTAGTGCACACAATAGCATACATCAAACTACCAACCGCTGATGAATAAGGTACCTTGGACATCTAGTTTCTTTCCTGCTCTGTCTTGGGACATTGCTCCTTTGATAACTTAAAATGGCCTGCCAAAGGAGTCCCAACCGGTTAAGCATCCTACATGTTAAACCTATCCAATACCTTCTTAATGTACTCTTCTTGAGATAAAGTCAGATTTCATTCCTTCCAATCCTAAGTTATCCTCATACCAAGGATTTGTATGGCTACCCCCAAATCCTACATATCAAAGGATTCACTTAGCTATTTCTTGAGTAGTTTTATTTCCTACATGTTTTTACCTGCAACCGACATGTCATCAACATAAAAAAATAGCATAATATAAATTCCATCCTCAAATTTATTTCTATACATGCAATGGTCAGAATGACATCTAATATAACCTTGCTCCATCATGAAGCTATCAAACTTCTTATACCATTGACGTGGAGCTTGTTTCAGGCCATAAAAGCTCTTCTTCAGTTTGCACACATCTCCTCTTTACCTTTGACTTCATATCCTTCTAGCTACTGCATATATAGCTCCTCCTCCAAATCACCATGGAGAAATGTAGTCTTTACATCTAAATGTTCTAAGTGCAAGTCTTCTGTTGCCACTATTCCAAGAAAAGTTCTAATAAAAGTCATTTTTACTACAGGAGAAAAAATCTCATCAAAATCTATACCTTGTTTCTGTGTAAACCCTTTGACCACCAACTAGGCCTTATATATTTTCTTTCCTCCTTCATATTTAACTTTGTACACCCACTTGTTCTGCAATGCTCTTTTTCCTTCTGGTAGCTTCACCAAATCCCAATTTTGGTTCTCCATGAGAGACTTATGCTCCTCATCCATGGTTTGATCCCACTTGTTACAGGCATCTACCTACATTGCTTCATCAAATCTCTCTAGCTCTCCACTATCCGTGAGTAATAAATAATAAAGAGAAGGATAAAAATGTTCAGGTTCTTTTCTTACCCTAGAAGACCTCCTCACTGTAGGAGTTTGGGGTTCCTATTGAGTAGGTTCTTGAACTGATTCATGGGTCAATGTCCCATCCAGAAGATCCTTTACCACTGCATATTATTTCTTGGATTCTTCCCTATTTTCCTGTAACTTTTGCTTATACATGACTTTCTCATTAAATACCACATCCCTAGACCAAATGATTTTCTTGTCCTTAATACTCCAACATTTAAATCCAAAGTCATCACCACCATAACCAATAAAAGTCCATTTTTCTGATTTATCCTCTAGCTTTTTCCCATCATCCTTGTCAATTTGAACAAACACCTCACATCCAAAGACTCTAAGAAATGAGTAATCAAGTTTCTTACCGTACTAAGCCTCCTCAGGTATGCCTCCATCCAAGGCACTTGAGGGTCCTCTATTTATCAAGTACACAACTGTGCTCACTACTTTTGCCCAAAAAAAGGCAGTCCTGCATGTATCCTCATGCTCCTAGCACATTTCATTATTGTTTTGTTCATCCTTTCTGACACCCCATTCTGCTACGGGGTTCCTGGAACTGTCTTTTGCCTCCGAATTCCATTCTTAGAACAATAATCATCAAATTCATTACTGTAATACTCCCCTCCATTATTTGACCTAAGAAATTTTAACTTAAGACCTGTTTCATTCTCTACCAAGGCTTTCCATTTTAAAAAAGTATCAAATACATCAGATTTGTTTCTAATACAATAAACCCAAACTTTCCTTGTTGCATCATCAAAAAAAATAACATAATAACTTGAGCCCCCAAGAGATGATACCTGAGCCAACCCCCACACATTAGAATGTACTAGCTCTAACTTACTCTCTTTATTCATAGGTCTAACCTTGAGAAACCTTACTCGCTTCTGTTTCGTATATATGCAGTTCTCACAAAAATCCAAACCTGTTTCTATATATCAATGAAAATTCTTCTTTATGATGTCCATGCCCTTATGGCTTAGATGACCAAGCCTATAGGGTCATAATGTTGTATCTGCATCTGAAGCCACAAGATTACAATCATTATTACTATCAGTGGTTAAATACAAGGTTCTAACCTTCTTACCTCTTGCCACCATAAGAGCACCCTTGGTAACCTTCCAAGAGTCAGTTGTAAATATCATAGTACAACCATCACTTCCCAATTTCCCCACCGATATCAAATTTCTCCTTAATGTAGGCACATGTCTGACATCCTTCAATAGCCATGTATTCCCATTTTGCATCTTAACCTAAGCAGAGACTTTTCCAACTATACTACAAGGATCATCATCACCAAGAAAAACATGCCCAAAATCCCCTTAAACGTAATCATCAAAATATTGCCTATGTGGAGTAGCATGAAAAGAAGCCCCTGAATCTAAAACCCAAGATTTAGTAATATTATGCAAAGAAAGAATCAAAGCATCCTAGCATACATTACCCGATGCCACATTTGTCTCCTTGTTTTCTTCCTATTGTTTCTTCTTGTCCCAAAGCTCCCAACAGTCCTTCTTTGCATGCCCAGACTTTCCACAGTGCCAGCATACTATCTTGCTTTTGGATTTTTACCTTTCCCGGTCCTTTGATTTTACACGGTTTCCTCTATTCTTCTGTCTCCCTCTAGTTTCCACTATCAAAGCATTCCCTGAAGTAGATGATTCACCAGAGATTTTTCTTCACATTTCCTCGCTTAGAATCACCCCTACAACATCCTCAAATTTCAACTTTGAGTTAGCAAGAACCAAGTTGCTTACCGCCATTACTAGGCTATTCTAACTCTCAGGTAAAGAGCACAGAACTAATAAATCCCTAACTTATTCATAAAATTCTATTGTAACCGAAGCTAGCATATTTACAACTATATTAAAATCATTTAGATGATCTGCTACTGAACCATTCTCAGACATGTTCATATTAAACAAATTTTTCATTAAAAATATCTTATTAAAGGAAGATGTTTTTTCATACAGCTTCCCTAATGCATCCATCAGTTTTTTTGTAGTCTTTTCCTTTGAAACATTAAATAATACTGAAGATGAAAGACATAGCTAGATCATTCCAAGTGCCTTCAGATCCAAAAAATCCCATTCCACATCTTTCATACTCGAGGGTTTGTTCACCTTCTTAGACAGTGGAGTGTAAAGATCCTTCTGATAAAGGTAATCTTCCATTTGCATTTTCCAAAGACTGAAATTCTACCCATTGAATTTATCAACCCTAGATCTTCCATCATCTTCCATAGCTCCCACTCAAGCTAAAATATTTCCCCATGATTCAACACTTCAGCAAACCAAACTAAGCTATGATACCAATTGTTAAGAATTAATAATATCTAATGCGGAATAATTCCTCAAAATCGCAATAATAAGAAGTATGAATAGAATTACATAAATGAAATATACACAACATGAAGACAATATTTAACGTGGTTCACCCAATGTGGGCTACATCCACCAAAAACACTTGCTTAGATTTTTTACAAGCCAAATGTCTTCATAGTTATAATAATCAGATCTTGTTTGGATCTGTGCTCAACAAACCCTCCCAAATTCACACTTGAACTCACACACACTATTCACCTTCACAAAACACACTCATAAAAATCCTATTGTATGTCCATCTATTTATAAGTACATCAATAGGTAGCCTAAGAGGTGGCTTTACAAAACAATGGGTACCGAAAACCCATGGGCCCAAAAATAGCCCATTACGGTTACCCATTATCCATGGGTTAATAAACCACCCATGAAAATTTTCTTCAGGGGCATCGCTCCTTAACCCCTTTGACCTACTCACCGGTGAGCAAGACTACCGTAAAAATATCTGAGTGTAACACATGGAAGGTGTACCAAACTTTAACATGAAAACTGGGTCCATAAACATAATAATTATACACTCTCTCTAACTTGCTACCCAAGCTCATTATGATGATTCAAGATCCTTATAAAAAGGTACTCAGAATAGCTGTGAATGAAGAAGGATAAGATTTTTTATTACGTGTAACCATTTGATGAAATGATTAATTAAGATTTAGAACCAAATCCCTTAGTTTCATTCAACTTCCCTCCACACGCATGGTTCTTCTCTCCTTATCTTTCATAATTCTGTCATTTAGTTTTTCACTTTCAATAAGATAAAATTTTAAACCATAGGAATGATCATGATCTGATTGTTTAAATAATTGTGTTTTCAAAGTAATAAGACGTTATAACATAACCTATAGGATCCAATACTCCTTTGTAAATAATGGACTTAAACCCTCACTCTGTGATGATCTAAGCAAACTTCATAACCAAACCAAATTACTATAGCACTCATTTTATTGAAAAGTTGAATTTGACCCCTTGTAAGTATGTTGACCGCTGCCTTGTTAAAATTGATAAATCATGATTTTTGGAGACTTGAAAAATAACCTTCGTAGATCCGGAAAGGAGATGTTAAGTTTCCTATATGTACCTTGTCATGTGAGGAGTCACTTTAATCCTCTAATCAACCTCAAATGATCATTTGTGATATTTTTTATGCCCTTCTAGAAGCCCTGTTATGCCGCTTTGCAGCTGTAGGAAGCTGCTAAATTTGAAATTTTGGATTTCGCATCGGCTCACCATTTGAATCCTAAAAAATAAAATGCATACTCATTTTCCCAAACCTCTACTATTTTAACTAGAAAATTTCTAGGAACCTTCAGTTTGGATATAAACACTCTTCTTGATAGTTTGGAAAAGGCATTTTGCAGGCCTTGGGTCGTTGTTTGGCTATGTCAAACTGGCTCAACTATAACTGCTGGCTCCGAAAAACTCCTCGCCATTTGCAACCCATTTTCCAGTTCTCCATTCCTTCGGATCCGATACTTTCTCTATATATAGGAGAGCATGTAGGAAATTTTTTGTTGGACGTTCATCTATCGAAGGGAAGTTTTGGTTGAGGATTTCTTATCCCTTGAGCTTAAATTGGTTGTTGTTGTAACTTGATTGATTACGATTGGTGCCTCTGGAGAACCATCCACCAAGTGTACACCATTCTCTATTTCTGTATTCCATCATTTCCAATGAACTCTTGGTATATAGGTGGACATGTAGGAATTCACCTGTCGTAAATTTACTTATCGAAAGATAGTTTTTGAATGCACTTTCTTAGCCTCTGAGCCTAATTTGAACACCTTTGCAAGTAGTAGGTAAAATGGAAATCAAAGTTTTAGGACCCCTATAAAGTTAACAAACCATCATGGAAATTTATTAACACTTGTAAATAATTGTTTGAAAATCTAGCATGTGACTTGTTGTGTAAAACTAAACTTTTGCAAAATAATGTTTCTCTCTCTTACCTATCTCTTTTTCTCTCCTTGGTTATGAAATGATGTGAAATGAAATGAAATTAATACATGTCTCTAACCCTCTCCTCTAGAATGTAAATTATTATTATTATTATTATTATGTAAATGGAAAAATAAAAAACATTAATTATGATAGATTTAGATTGATGCCATGTTTGTGATTTATCGATGATTTCATGCTCACATGGTTTTGCAGGATGCAAGAGAATGATGGTGAAAAGACAATGTGTAATTCATTATTTATTAGTGTAATTTATATAGGTCATTGTAAAATGAACATATGTATAATGTACTCTCATGTTACAGAAAAGTTATATTTGAAATTTGCTAATATGGATGAAATGTTAGTTTTAGGGATACCTTAGGAAATGTACATCTAATCATAGGTTCAATTTGATTCTTAGGTATGTATGGTAAAAAGGTTTCACATATATATGATAAATGAATTAGAATTTAATATCTTGTAGTGCATTTTCAGTTTTCAATAAATGATTAATTAATTAGTGTGTTGCATTCTTACCTTGTAAATGTAATAAAGATATTTAATCAAAACACTCAACCTTTGTATAAGATTCATGCATAACATATCTTCATGTGTGATCCCTTCTTACCATAGAAGTGATTGAAATCGTGGAATGAACTTAAACTTTACTCTCGATGGAACCTCCTCGTTTAGGTAAATAACACCCCTAGTTTGAGTTTACTGTCATGGTTGTTATGTTTAGCGACATTGTCATGAACCCATGTTTTAGGAATGACATGGTCCAACTTTATTCTAAGTATGTGGTTTCCTTCTAGTTTTGGTAACCGTAAGGAGAATGTCCTCTCTTCAGGCCCGACACTGTGATGAGTCATAAAGACTACCTTGGAATTTGTCTTATGAGTCCCTTTCTAAGCAATAACTATGTAGTGTAACCTTACCATCTGTGGGGTCAGTAGAGCTAATACTCCCTTAGTATTCTTTTAGATTTCTAGGTCTTCGTGATTAGATCTAGAAATTAACTTCATCAGAGAATGAAATCCCTGTTGGATCCAGAAGACATAATTGGAGTTCGTGAAATACTTGTTCTCGAGGTCTTAAACTCTTGTTAATGAACTCCTTAGTTCCTCTCACTTAAATGTGCCAACTTGGTCTCTATCAACATATAACCTTGGTCTTTTCTTGAAGGTGGTTTAGCATAAATATGTCCTCTTGCCTTAAACGCATATGTAGTTGAGGCGTAGATCATTAGGTGAAATTGGAATTAAACCAAACCTCAATTTATTAGTATGTTAACTTGGGATTCATGTGTAGTTATAATGATTCTAATCATTTACTTACTTAAAATGGTAAATAAGTACTTTTGTAACTCTTTATGTTATAAAGTAACACCCAAAAAAAAGACTTAAGAAACACTGTCCTTATGGTTGATTTAAGAATTGAATTTTGTTAATAATTGGTACAAATTGTTTGTGGTGGGGACTAGGCATTTGAGTGAATATAGAGTCCACTAAAAATAAAATAAAATAAAATAATTTCATGTAAATGCTTAATTGAATCAAACTAAATTTGGAACTAAAACAACCATAGTACGATAACAAATGTCTTTCTATTGGAAGGAAGTTTTTTAGGAAATGGAAACATGAATCTTCACCTCCTTGAATCGTACTATTTTCTCCCTTGACAACTCATGGTTGTTCCCCTTGCTTAATGTGGATAAAAAAAATTAAATGTTCCCTAAACATATTTTAAGAAACAAACCTTTAACATAAGAACGAGAGAATTAGGAACTTTGTATGAAAATTTTAAATATGAAAACTAATAATGTAAGATATGAAGATTGTCATAAGAAATAAAGAGAAAAATTATATGCTCGAAATATAAATCGAATGTGGAATGAACTTACGAAACTGTAGGTGGAAAAATGATAAAATTATACTTACATAATAATGTTATTGGAATATTAATCATAACGAAGATGTAATCATGGTAATGATGTGTTGTGGGATTGCCAATCCTTGAGTCCCTTTTCTTTGATTGGGTTAGTACTAGCATTCGTTCCTTGGGGAAATTGTGGCATAAACATGTATATGGTGTTGTCATGTGTTTATGTGAGTCAGTGACTAATGTAAGTGTTGTATGTGTTGTTGAGTTCTCCTTACTTGGGGCCCTTGTGGCATTGTGTAGTGAGCAATGTAAGTCAATATATATATATATATATATATCGTGGTATTTTACTGTTGTATTTGTGTGTGTAAAATGTGGGCTTTACATATGACACATATTATAAGATCTCATTTTTCTCTATTGGGAATCCTTAATCTACTTGAAAAGAGAACAATTTACTTATATTTTTAGGATGATAATATTATTTAACAATTTAGTGAAACATAAAATCTTATATGTGATAATATGAAAGACCTCTTCAACTTATCCATTTGGAAAGAACCATGTTCAATTTACATAGTTTTATTTAAATGATGAAATTTGGAAAAAACAACATTATAAACTGAGGATTATTTAGGCTTCTCCACACTATCCTAAATGATGAAATTTGGAAAAAACAACATTATAAACTGAGGATTATTTAGGCTTCTCCACACTATCCTAAAAAAAAGTTGATCACTAGAAGCCCCAATTGAGAAATCCCATCCCAAAGTGGCGTGGTCGGACTATTATGGATTACATCAAAAAGTGTAAAATGTAAATGATAGAACTTTACAATAGTTAAAACGTGTTGGAGCATTACAAAAATCCTCTAGCATCCACCGAAAAATAGATATCATAGAAATAGAAAACATGAAATGGGCCATTAAAAAATTCCACCAATATCTTAGTTTCAAATCTAGGCTTTGTCGTACAAAAAAATAAAACCTGAAACAAAAGTACCTAAAAACTCAATGAAGCCTTACAAATTACGACTCTCTAAACCCTACTGCCATAGGTGGATTTCTCTGTTAGAGGGGACACTATTATCATTAGTTGTAGGATGAGTATATTTTCTTGCTCAACCTTCCCCTCTTCTTCTCTACAAGGTGACCCTCTTACTAACATCATGGTTGATTGGTTGCGAGATGAGTATGTCTGATTGCGAGATGAGTATGTCTCATTGCTCAACCTTCCCCTCTCATCCTTTAATTTGGGTACATATCTTTCTAAAAACCTTGCATTTTAGATGCCCGTATGGGCTGAATTCATTTAAATTTGATGATCATCTACCCCTATTAAACAATTTTACATAATATTAATTTTTCAATATTATCCTTCAAAAATTAAGAACAATGTTATTTGTATACTATTAATAAAATATATAAGAAATTAACATCAATTAGTTTTACCTTTTGAATATATTTCATATATTGGTATAAAATCTATATAAAAATGAGGGTCATATTTCAAATATACAAATCAATAATAACATTTATTTGAAATTTTTAAAATTAATTTACGACTAAAATAATTTAAAAACGTCTAAAAATTGTTAAATTCAAAACCATTGACCACCCATTCAAATATCACACGATTGATCCAGTAATTAAAATTTAAAAAATATTTAGCAAGAAAAAAATCAATTCGTAATTCTGGTCACTTGTTTACTATAATCATCTTAATATCTGAGTCACTTGTTTACTATAATCATCTTATATTGAGAAGTTACAATATTAATAAATTCCACTAAAAAATAAATCTTTATTATTTTTAAAAACACCTAGATACTTAATATTTCCTATAAATACCAGGTTAAATAAGAG
The DNA here is from genome assembly GCA_019776745.2 of Taxus chinensis. Taxonomy (NCBI): domain Eukaryota; kingdom Viridiplantae; phylum Streptophyta; class Pinopsida; order Cupressales; family Taxaceae; genus Taxus; species Taxus chinensis. The sequence continues at coordinate 632,611,139 of CM034152.1, forward strand.
ATTATAACAACGACCTTCCACTTTTCTTAATCTTAAAAGGAACTTGAGTAAAAGGATGATTGCACTGAAAGGAGCCAACACTTGTGCAGGGAAGTTGTTTGGGGAGGCAAATTAGGAGCCTTCCAAGCTCACCCTCTTGTGGAAGGATGAAGAACTACGGCTGGATATTCCGAAGTTCTTTATTGACAGTGCCAAGGAGAGATTAAAATATGCACTTGTAGGATATACTTTGTGAGAGAGTGGAGCAAAATAAAATGGTGTTACAAAGTTGAAGTACGAGCTCTTGCAGGAGAAGGTTTTCTTTTTTGTTTCTAAAATGAATCAGAAATGCAGAAAGTGCTGCATGAGGGGCCCTCGTTTTATGGAAATTTATGTTCTTAGTTTTCCATCGCTGGGAGCCTGGAATTCCACAAGATTTCAATTTCCATGCCCTCCTAGTATGGATCCGCCTTCCGGGTCTTTCTTTGGAGTTCAGGAACAAGAAGTTTTTCTGGAGATCGCTATATCTATGGGAATGTTTATTGCCATTGATCTGACGACCAAGGATGGATCTAGGTTGTTGTTTTCCAGGGTTTGCATTAATATCCTAGTGGGTTTCAAAGTTCCAAAACGTATTTTTTAGAACTCCCCTACTAGAAAATGGGAACATGCGATTGATCTTGAAAATTCTCAGATCTTATGCAATTATTGTAGAAGGGCCACGTATGAAACGAAGAAGTGTTGTGCTTCAGGGGAGGAAACTCTAGAAATTATTTTCCCACAGGCGGATGATGAGTTAGATTTGTCTGACGAGGAGGATGTCGTGGACTCTGTCGACGACTTTGCATTCCTGTGAATCCTATTATGGATAGGCATGTGGCCTTGGGGGATCGAACAATGGTGGAAGGAGATGTTCTCTTGGAAGTGGAGGATGGAGTGGTTAGCACTGCGGATGGCAGGAATCGGTCAAATAAGAGGGATTCGCAAATTTCAAATTTCTTCCTGTCTACAAAAACAGGGTTGGTGAAAGGTGGTTTGGGGAAGGAGGGAGAGTAGCTGTCTGCATAGCTTTCAAATTTTGAAAAGAAATGCATTAGAGGTGTAGCGAAGGGACAAAAAATGGACGCCGATGGTGGTGGAGGTTGTGTAGAGGGTGATATGGAAGTAAACTTGGAAGTTTTTATTGGGGATGGTGCGACCCACGAAGAATTGGATAGAGGGTCCCATGGTGGATGATGAGGGTTGGACTACGGTCGAGTAAAAAAAAATTGTTAGGACTCGTCGGGCTCACTAGGAGCTGCTCTAGGCCCAACCCGTAATTTTGGATGAAGTTTTTTTTTTATTGGTTTTGGTCTGTTTCCTAGGGGGTTTTCTTCTCCTGGTCCGGTATCTCTTTTGTTGGGTCTTTTTGTTGGTAGAGGTCGTGTTTGATTTTTCGTCATCATTTTATCTTTTTCCTCCTCTGTTGTATGGCCCCTGGGAGCCCCAATCCCTGTTTATTACCTTATTTAACAAAGATTAAATTTAAGTGGGAAATTTTGCAATTTTTTTCTATCAATCAATTCACATTTTAAATTTGAAAGGCCAACTTTACTTACATATTGTTAATGCATTAACCCCAAACGGAAAGTCATGTCCAGATGCAACAATGACGTATATGTATAGTCATAATATACCTACCTTTTTGTTAGAGTGGCATACGTGTCGCTTATAAAACCTGAAATTTCCAAGTGTGTAAAACAAGGCACAACAATCTATTGAAAATTCAAAAAAAACATACGCTGCAATAGCATATCATTTTTTCCCTTATACCTATGGATCATAAATATTTCTGTCAAGTAAATATATGGAAACAAAGTGTAGAGATCGTAATTATTGTGTAACTTTTAGGAAAGATGGAGATTTATTTTGATCGATCTGACATGAAATATAATCCAGACAACTGTGTTGCACAGTGTACCATGACATTGACAGTTAAAATCTCTTACATCGTGTTGCATATGTATTGAGATATTTTCCACCATTGATTTTCACAATGTAGTTGGATTGCCACTATAAATATTACCTATACACATAAAATATTCTATGAGTGTTTTTATGATGAAAATTATTGTAAATATTTAAAATTCGTATGGAAAGAGTTACTAAAACTACTAATTATACATCGTACTACTACCAGTAATGGTGTCCTCTTCAACTCCAGTGAAATCTTGGGCTGTGAAATCTTGGAGCTTCGAGGCTTTTTGATGACACTAACCAGGTTGCACCTAAATATCATACCATCTTTGGAATATGATGGCCCTCACCTTGAAATACAAGAGCTTGTGATCAAATTAAGCAAAGGAAATATTTAATTTTATAGTGGTAGGGAGTTTTACAGGTTTGAGACCAAATATTGATGTTTGTGAGAGACTGGGGCAATAGAAAATGGTCATGTAAGTCGGAGGTGAGAGCTCTCATGGGGGAGGGATTCTTGTTTTGTTTTCGAAATGACGTCAATTTGCAAATAATGTCTAAAGGGGCACCTTTGTTTTTTGGAAGGGATGTTCTCAACCTCTATAGTTGGAGACTTGGGTTGGCTTTTTATTTCACTTTTTAGTAGCTACCCAATTTAGACCCAACTCCCTAGTCTCCCCTTAAGAGTTGTGTGAACTAGAGGTATTTTTAGGGATAACACGTTCCATGGGAGTGCTTCCAGCAATTGATCCTGCTAAAAAATCCTGGTCTAGACTGGTTGTTGCTTGACTTTATTGTTATATCCTTGTAGGATCAAAAGTGCCTGGTTGTTGCTTGACTTTATTGTTATATCCTTGTAGGATCAAAAGTGCCAAAGAGAAATTTATTGGATTCTTCCTATGACAAATGGGGGAAAGAGATTAACTGTAATAAATCAACCATAATATGTGAGAAATGCAAAAAGGATAGTTGTGAGTGTAGGAAAATACTATGAGGGAGCTCTGTAGAATTCATCTGGTGATGAGGATTCAAATGAACAAGGGACCCTGTTCCTTAATTCGATGATGTTTCTAGGGATGCTAAAAAATGATGATAATATCGAGGAAGGGTGAGATAGAGGATTTCTTGGTAAAGGGTCCCATGGAGAAGGTTGGGACTAGTAGAAGCACATGAGCTATAGGTTTCACAGTTGGAGATTATCTGGATGTCACTGGGCACACAAATAATCATGTTGCATATTTTGAACCAACATAGATGATTGTTAAGGTTTCAAGAGTTTCGCAGATGGATGGTAGGAAGTAGTTGGGAAAATGGTCAGTGGATGACCGTTTGGATTGGTCGAAGGGACTGGAGGTATCTGGTGAGTGGATAAATTCAAAATACAAACTCCTCTGACCATGTGGCTATTGGGAACCATGTGAACAATGGAATTATTAGCATTAGTTTAATACATTGTTAATGATGGATAGTTAATGGACATTTATAACTGTCCTCCTCCTCCCATAGGGTTTATATTTGAGGCTCTACTCATTTGTTTTATACGCATTAAATAGGACATTCAGTCTCTGTCATCATTGGTATCAAAGCACTTCTACATTCCTCTTCCTGCGTGGAGAATAAAAGTGACCTGTAGAATTGAAATTTTGTTTTGGCATTAAATATTATCTCTCCCTGCATGGAAGATTGGACTGCCAGGTGCAGCTCGTGGTTGATCACCTACGTGGAGAATTATTTGCACACTACCATCCTTTCCTGAAGATTGGCACATCAGTTTTTTTCATTGGAGTTTGGTTTTTCTTTTTGTTTTCTGTTCTGGCATTTTGATTTTCCTTTTCCTGGTGTTAGAGCATTAGAGCAACCTTGGGCTTGGCAAAAGATTTGATTGATGTTTGTTGTTCTCCTTTGGACGAGTTGAACATGGCTATCACTTGGGTGGTTTTGTTTTAAGCGACTACAGTCAAGAATTTTGTGATCCGTTTTGACATTTGGCTGGTGCAAAACAGTGACTTGTGGAGGAAAAGACAAACAAAAGAAAAGTGGTCAACATAAGAGTTATCTGGCATTTTGTACTCCTTGTTGGCATGGAGGGACATATCCAACCTGCTTAGAAAGTTATAGACCTGTATTGAAGAAATCTGTGTTTGAAAGCCTTGGCATGTAGGAGAATTATCAGCATCTCTCTCTCCCTTGTAGGGTGAAGAGCTTGACGAGAGAGGCTAATCTAGATAACCTTGCCATATACATGTTACACATCTCTAATGCCAAGAGTGTTACGAGTAACCCTTGCACTAGGTCACCTCTGAGAACCCAATAGGACACCACCGGCATCTATTTTACCTTGCTCAATGAATTACTGAATACCGGCAACGTCTTATTTGACGAATTGGTGTGTCAAGGATTGTTCTACTATTTCTAGTTCAACATGTGTTGTCAAGTGTGCCGAATTTGCAAAGAATTGGAGCGCGGCTATGATGCAGATGATGAACGTGAAGTAGAATTCCCACATGAGCGTTTGCGTCTCCTTGAACAAGCTTATAGAACCCATATTTGTGATAGGTTCCTTCAGTAAGCATTTGTAACTGTTTTCGAATAATCAATAAATAAAATACAATTTTGAGTTTTTGAAAATGTTTGCACCTTGCATTTTGTTGTCAGATGCCCAGTTGCTCAAGAGGGCCAAATTTCACAGCATGGAAAACTAAGATGCAGATGATTCTTCAGTTTGAAGATCTTTTGATGATCATATCTGGCACAGACACCCCTCCCATAGACACTGATCTGTTGGCTAAATATGAAAAAGGTCGATGCAAAAGCATTAATGCTTATCACTATGAGCCTTTCTGATGAGGTTCAACCTCACATTCGGGAAGCAACCACTTCCTCTACGGAATGGACCGTGTTGTGTACCCATATATGAAGCCAAGAATCTGACGACGATGATGCATCTTCAGACAAAGCTTCACACAATGAGTATGCATGATGGTGAATCATTCGAAGCCTTCTTGCGGCATGTGGTCGAGTTACGCACAGAACTTTCTGCTCTCGGTGAACCGGGTGGATGACAAGTTGCTAGTCCCGCTCACCTTGTAAGCACTTCCTTCCTAGTTTTAGACATTGATCACCATGTTGACCATCACTCAACAGGAGGTTATTTTTGCCAAACTGGTGAATTATCTCCAGCAGGAAGAAGCCATTCAGAATGTTCAAGAAGCCCTTTTGAAGACAAGGCTCTCATCACGAGGCAAAAGCATAGCAACAAGCCTTGGAAAGGGCAGTCAGCCCCCTAGAATCAAAAGCAGCAGCCATAGTAGCAACCTTCTCAACAACCACCACTGCAGGCCACCCCAGAAGCAACAAAACAACAAGGTGGATTGATGGTGCCACATTTACTCCACGAATACGCACACATCTGTGAACTGTTATTATAACAGTCACAAGCATGGAAACTTTGGCGAAGAGAGCACTTTTGGCCAAGGATATTCCAAGAAATCCCAATGGTGTGCTCGTAATCAGAGGTAAAAGGGTCATATTGTTTCTCAGTAGGATGCCTCCTCCGATGAAGGGGTTCCAAACACAACTCATCCAGACATTTTTCTAGTCTCATAGACTTCGCAGCCGTCAGAAAGTGTCTGGTTGATTGATTCAGGTGACAGCAAACACATGATTGGTAATAAGAAGTTGTTCCATACCCTGAGTGACCGGCCCACTAGATCGGATCACCATCGGAGATAATAAGGAGTATATTGTGGTGGGGATTTTTGATGGCACCATTCCTCTTGGGACATAAAGATGTACACTCACGAAGGTGCTATATGTTCTAGGTTTGACCTCAAATCTCTTGTCTGTGAGTCAGCTTCTTAATCATCGAATGCAGGTTGAATTCTTTATTGAGAAAGGGGTCTTGCCCTGCATCATTTCCTAGGGAGATTCAGTTATTGCTCGAGCATTTATGAAGGGCCATCTATTTGCACTGGATGTGGTCACTTCATCTAACATTTCTCTCTTTGCTTCAATGGTGGAGGTCCACTGCACTATGGCACTTTTGACATGGTCATCTTTCTATCGGGACTCTGCATTAGCTCAGTGCCAAGGAAATGGTAAGAGGGATTCCTCCACCCTCCCATTCCTTACCTATTTTCTCTGGATGTCTTGCGGGAAAACAACACAGAGGTCTGTTTTAAATAGAGCTCTTATCATTCTACGGAGAATCTTCAGGTTGTACATACCGATCTGTGCGGACCACTACTAGCTAGCTTCCAAGGTTTTGAATACTTCCAGCTCATCATTGATGATTACTCATGGAAAATTTGGGGTATATTTCCTCCAGAAGAAGAGTGAGGGCATTTGCCAATTTCCAAACCTTTTACCAGCAAGCCACCAGACATTCTGGGAAGCCTCTCCTTCTCCTCCGCTCAGATCGAGGGGGGGAATTTGTATCGAAGAAGTTCTTAGCATACCTGATAGCAGCATGGCATTCAGTAACCATCTGACTAAACCCTACATGCCCCAACAAAATGAAATTTCTGAGTGACACAGACAGAACTGTCATGGAGATGGCCTCATTATATGCTCTCCACCACCAAGTTGGAGGATCAGTTTTCGGCAGAAGCAGTCCAGACAGTAGTGTATCTACTCAACCAGGCACCCAAGAAGATCTTGCAGAATAGGACACTGGCAGAGGAATGGACTGGTCGTAAACCCTTCTATATGTCATTTGAGAGTTTTTTCATTGTACTTCATATATGCATGTTATAGATAAGAAAAGGAAGAAGATCGATCCAAAGACAATGCCATGTCTTTTCTTGGGGTATAGTACTACCTCAAAAGCATATCATCTCATGGATCCTAAGATGTAGGAAATCTACGAGAGTTGATATGTGGTGTGTGATGAGTCATCCTTTGACTCCCTACCACACAATGGAGATCCAGTACCGACCTCCTCACATAGATTGCTCACACATCCAGATGATGGGCAAGATGATTCTTCTAAGAGAGAAGAAGAGCTGAGTGGAGAATTATTCGTTGATCTAGGAACATTGGAAAACACATATTCACATGAGTAGTAGTAACACCAACATCTGAAATGGACCCAGAATACTATTGGGGATGCACACCTAAACTCACTTCCAGCTACTTTTACGGGAGTCAGAATACAAAGTCAAGCTAGACATGAGGTGAATTTTCCACTCATGAGTTCAGTTGTTAATAGCACCAAACCTGACACTGTTCGTGAGGCATTAGACCAACCAAATTTGAAATAGGCTATGAATTCTAAATATGATTCCCTACCTCTAGGTAAGAAATCCATTGGATGTAAATGGATTTTCAAAACAAAATATAAGGCAAATGGTTCAATCGACAAACACAAAGCACGACTTGTTACAAAGGGTTATGCTCAGCAAAAAGGAATTGACTATGATGAGACCTTTGCACCCACAATGAAGATCAAAACCATCTGAGTTGTTTATGCATTGGCAGCAAAAAATAGATAGAAACTTTAGCAGATGGATGTCAAGAGTGCTTTTCTGAATGGTGATCTCAAAGATGAAGTATACATGGCCCAACGTGAAGGGTTTCTATATGATCATCAACCACACAAGGTATGTCGTCTGATAAAGGCACTTTATGGACTCAAACAAGAACCTAGGGCATGGTATATAAAAATTTATGATCACCTAATAAAGCATGGATTCACTCATAGCCCCTTAGATGCAAATTTGTATATCAAGAAGGTAGGAAAAGAGATTTTTATTCTGGTTTTGTACGTAGATGATCTTGTGATCATAGGAATTTCTTGCAATCTTGTAGATGATGTAAAGAATGATCTGAAGAAATCCTTTGACATGACCGATTTGGGGATACTTCACTACTATCTTGGCTTATAGATATGGTAGAAGAAGAATCATATCTTCGTCTCCTAGATGAAATATGCCAAGACACTCCTGGAAAAGTATGGAATGTCAGATTGTAAACCAATTTCCACACCTATGGAAAAGTTTTGCAATTATCTAGATACCAGGATTCACCACAGGTAGATGGCACTCACTACAAGTAGCTTGTGGGGAGTCTCATTTACTTGACTTATACCAGGCCAGATCATTTCTTTATAGTGAGCTATCTCACGAGATTTATGGAGGAGCCGAAGAAATGTCATTGGATAGTAGTAAAGCATGTGTTGAGATATGTCTGAGGTATAGTTGAATTTGGTTTGGAGTATCAGAAGAACACTCAATTCTTCTTATAGGGATATACAAACTCAGACTATGCAGGATCTTGTTGATGATAGGAAATCCACTTCATGGTATTTTTTTCATCTCAGATCTGGACCTATCTCGTGGATTAGCAAGAAGATTTTTTTTTTCTCTCTCATCCACTAGGATGACTACCACACCACACTAGGAACTATGTGCAAATATATTTGGTTACGTCGTATTCTCACAGATAGAGGGATTCCTGAAGAGAAACCTCCCATCATTCACTGCGACAATCAAGGTGTGTTGAAGCTTGTGAAGAATCCTATTTTTCATGAACAAACAAAGCATATTGAGGTTGAATGTCACTACATTCATGAACAGGTCGTGAACCACCAAATTTAGCTCTAGTACAACCCTATTGATTTTCAGGTTGCAGATATTCTCACCAAGCCTCTCACCAAGGTGAACTTTGATTTGTTTAGGGGGTACATATGTAGAAACAATGTATTAAGGGGGCGAATGTTAGCATTAATTTAGTTTAATACATTGTTATTATGTATTTGTTGATGGACAGTTATAACTATCGTCCTTCCTCTCGTATCCTTCATATTTAGCTTTACTCTATTATTTGAATCACATTGAATTGAATAAATCTATCCTTTGTCTTCTTCTATCACATCTATCAAAGGGAAGTTTTGGTTGAGGGTTTCTTAGCCCTCAAGTTTTAATTGGTTGTTATTACATTTGATTGATTATGACCGGTGGCTCCAGAGAACTATCCACCAAGTGTACACAATTAGTGAGTTTTGGATTATGTTAGTTCCTGTGAAATCTTGTTATATATGTGGACACTTAGGAATTCACCATTCATAAAATTATCAGAAGATATATTTTGAATGCATATTATTAGCCTCCTAGCCTAAATTGAACACTTTTGAAACTTGTAGGGAAAATTTAAATCAAAGTTGTAGGACCCTAGTGAAGTTAACAAATGACCGTGGAAACTTATTAACACTTGTAAGTAAATGTTTGAAACTCTATCATGTGACTTGTTGTGTGAAACTGAAATTTTGTGCAATTATTTGCTCAATATTATAATTTATATAGGTCATTGCAAAAAGTATATATGTATAATGAAGTCCCATGTTATAGAAAAGTTGTATTTGAAATTTGCTAATATGTATGAGATGCTAGTTTTAGGGATACATTGGGAAATGTGCATTTAATCGTAGGTGTAATTTTATTCATAGTTATATGGTAAACATGATTGATATATTTATGTTAAATGAATTTGAATTTTATATCTTGTAGTGTGTTTGCAGTGTGCAATAGATGATTAAATAATTAGTGTTGTGTTTCTTACCTTGAAAATTTAATACAAGAATCTAACCACAGAAGTCAACTCTAGTATAAGATTCATGCATAACTTGTGTTTATGTGTTATCCTTCTTAGCGTAGAAGAAATTGAAACCGTAGAATGAACTTAATCCTTGTCCTAGATGGAACCTCCTTGTTTAGGTAAATAAGACCCCTAGTTTGAGTTTAACGTCATAGTCGGTATTTTTAGCGACATTGTCGTGAACAAATATTTTAGGAACGATATGGTCAAACTTTATCCGAAGTACATGGTTTCCTTCTAGGTTTGGTAACCATGTATGGGGGAAGGAGAATGTCTTCTCTTCATGTTTGACATTGTGTTGAGTGCTGAAGACGACCTTAGAAGTCACCTTAAGAGTCCTTGTTCAAAGTAATGACTATGCAGTATAACCTTACAATTTACGGTGTAAGTAGAGTGATTTATCCTTTAGTATCCTAGTGGACTAAGATGTCTCACAAAGTTAGATCTAGAATTTTTTTCCTTGTCATCAAATGAATTCGTCATGGTACCCCTAGATGACATAAAAGGAGAGAGTGAAATGGTTGTTCTATGACTTAAACTCTTGTTAATTAAATCTTTAGTTACTCTCAGCTAGATGTGTTACCTTGGTTACTAACAACATAGCACCTTGGTCTTTCATGAAGGTTGTTTAGCATAAATATGTCCTATCACCTTAAACTCATATATAGTTGAGGCATAGATCCTTAGGTGAAATTGTAATTAAATTAAACCTCAAGTGATTATGATGTTAACTTGGGTTTCTTCTATAGTTATACCAATCATATACATATTCAAGATGTTAGACAAGTACTTTCGTAACTCTTTACATTATAAAGTAACACCAACAAGATACCTAAGAAACATTGTAAATGAAGTGAGAACCAAGAGTATATGTGATAATGGTTTAGGAACAAATTTTTCTATTTAAGTCCTTATGCTTGATTTAACCATTGAATATTTTTATAAGAATGATTACAATTTATTCTTGGTGGTACTAGGTATTTGAGCAAATATAGAGTCCACTAAAAATGACATAAAATAAAATAATGTCATGTAAATGCTTAATTGAATCAAACTAAATTTGGAACTAAAACAACCATAATACGAGGAAAAAATTTCTTCTAATGAAATGAATTTTATAGGAAAGGGAAACTTGAACCTTCACCTCCTTTGAATCATATTATATCTCCCTCGAAAACCTATGGTTGGGCCCCTTGCATAATGAGGGTAAAATTAAAGGTCAACTAAACATATTTTGAGAAACAAACCTTTAACATAGGAAGGAGAGAATTAGGAGCTTTGTATGTAATTTGAAATATGGAAAATAATAATGTAAGTTATGGATATCGTCATAAGGGATAAATAAAAAAATTAAATGGTCAAACTATAGGTAGAATGTGAATTGATTTGTAGGTGGAAAAAGGAGAAAATTATTCTTCGTAATAATTTTATAACAATGTAAATCGTAAACAAGATGTAATAATGGTAATGACGTGTTGTGGGTTTTCCAGTCCTTAAGTCCCTTTTCTTGTGGTTGGGTTATTGCTAGCATCCCTTCATTGGGGAAAGTGTGGAATCGAAATTTATATGGTTTTGTCATTTTTCTATGTGAGTTGATGAATTATGTAATTTTCATATGAATTCTTAAGTTCCCCTACTTGGAATCTTGTGGTGCTTCCTATTGAGAAATGTAAGTCAGTTTTTTAATCCTGGTATTATTATTATTGTATTTGTGTGTGTAAAATGTGGGCGTTACATAATCCATCCCCTTAATTACCCCCAAGCACCAACCAAGGAACCATGATGGATCTTGAGAAATATTTGACTTGTAACTTTACAACAAACATGGCTTCCACAAACAACATACATTTTAGCATATCCAACACAACTAAAATAACATGTTCAAGAAGTTTGCAAATTTCTCAAACAACATAAATGTTTGAAACCAAACCAAATGGAGAAAGGACTTTGGTAAACCACCTCCTTTTTCCTCCCAAGTGAAGTGGGAGTTTCACTTCAAGCCTCCAAGTTCACAAAACAAACAACACAATATCCTTATCTTTAACTTGCAAGTATGAAAAAAAATAACCATGATTTATTTTTCACTCCCTATAAGTGAAACTCCCAATCACACTCCCACAAAATTAATACCTCACAAACTCCCTTTTCCCTCCACAATTGTTCTATAAGTCCATCTCCCACACTCAAACTAAGGTATACTACCCAACCACACAAAAACACATTCACAAAACTCAAACAAATGTAACAAGCATAATATTTCCACATCAACAACATGATAAATAAAATAAAAATGGTGGAGAGCCTACCTTTTCATGAAACTCCAAAAAAATTTCACTTCAAAAGTATATCACACCTCCAAACTAAGCAAACTCCCAAGAGAAACTCCAACAAGCTAATAATTTAAAAAATGCAAATGATTAAAATGAACAAGTAACCCCCATTCCATCAAAATCCATCAATAAATAGAAATGAAATGTGAGGATGGTGATGTGGATTGATGTAGGATGTCACTTCATCATTCCTCCATTTCCACACTCAATTCAACACACCATGCCCAAGACAATAAAATATCATGTAAGAAATATGACAACCCACATGACACACAAACTTGCAAACCACGCCTTCTAAGGAAAAAATTATTGTGACAAGAATAACGTATAATTATTCTCACCCTTTTACAATCCAAAAAGGATAAAGAAGTTAAAAATAAACTCCCCAACCCATAGGTAGGGTTGTTAGGTAAATTTAAGAGGCATTAGACAAGTTAGCTTATCCCACAAGCTTCCAAAAAGGCCTCCAAAGTAAAAATATAAATTTTAAATTTGGTGTGGAGTAAATAACACACAGAACATCACAAATCTCACATATAACAAGGACTACCTAACCTCATAATTATCTATTTGTCACATCTCTATTCTAGTTAACCAAATAAAAAGGATTAGCTTAATTAAGACATAATTATAAATTTTAATAAAGTGACAACCATTACAAAAATTTAAATGCATAAAGCACAAATAAATCACATATAAAAATTAAAAGAAAAGGGAAAACATATCAGCCCATGGCCAAGCATGTGAGATCAGCCCCCATAGGAAACCTCCTAACTAGGCATGCAAAAAACACCACACTATAACATTACATAAGTTGTCAAATTTTGGCCATGTTGGTCAACACCCAACATCCTATCATGGTTATTCCCCTATCCTCTTTGATGTATGTGATAAAATGTCCTTCAACATGAACAAAATACCTCTTTGGCCTTTTGGCCGTATTAACAAAATCAACACAATATACATATAAAATCAGTAATCATCATTCGATATTAGCAATTCTATCATTTAGTATCATATAATTAGTCTGATTTAGGCATTCATGAAAATCATAATTCTATTAAAAACATCCAACATAAGCTATGCATCCCAATTACGACATGTTAGTATAAAAATCAGAATATCGCAAATCAACATATATAATTGTCTATCATCAACATCTAGTGCATCATAATAAAAATGTAAACCACATAATGTCAATAGTCTAACTATTTGCATAGTCCATCATCTACTGATCAAAATATAAAACTCAAATGTCTAAGCATTAGTCCAACAATATCAAAATCAAAATGAAATAGTGTTAAAGAGGACTGGGCATTACACAGTCCTTATTATTGAGTTAGTCCATGATAATGATTAAGGGTTTAAGACTATCCTATATCCTTCTATTGATTAAGTTGACCTTGAACCTCCCATTCTAATAAATGATATAAATTATTATGAGTTCAATAATTTTGATAATGCTCATTTTGAAATATTATGCTATTATCATACAAAAAATTGCAAACAAACATATAATGTAGAAGCGATTTATAATATAGTTCATTCCTATAAGTTTTCTTTTCATGCTTAGTCTTAATAAGATAATGAAATTTTTTGTATAAAGTATTTGGTTCCACATAATATTGCTACATATATTGCCCTTATATCTAACAAGGAATTAAATATCCCCCTTCGCAATGTTATAATGTCTATTTCTATGACTACAACTAGTCATACATCCGTTATTAATCTCCATACAGCTTAAAATACTCCATATTCTACTAATTCCTTTGAGCGTCTTATACATTTTTCACAAGATAAGAATTTACAATTAGATAAAATGACATCTAGATCCTATAATATCATGGAACTTAATAACGAACTTCATAATCCACTTATCCCTAAGGTGACATCTTGTGCTTTACCTATTTGGTTTCCCTAAGCTCCGTATCTACGAGGGTAAATAAGATCCTATGAAACATATTCACTCTTTTCATTTGGCTTTCATTGATTATTCTTACAATTACATAATTTTAGTTGAGAATACTCAATAAGAAGCTTCTATTGTTTGCCAATTCGTAGAAGATGAAGAAAGTAAGGAAGGTCCAAGAGTATGTGTTTTATATTCTAACGAGGGAGGTGGTGATGCGTATATTACTTGTAATGCCCCGTTCGGCGTGTACCCTAGTTCTTGTCGCAATGACCCCTTTTTGTTGAGTGTCGAATGGCTGTGTGAATTTCCGTTGTCTTAGATCTCATCTCAGTGATGTTTTAGAACCTTCCCTCTCCTTCTTGCATTCTCAAGTCGCTAATGACACCTTTGTGTGTGGACTGTGTAATGTCCTGTGCATTAACCTATTTAAAGAAGGATACCACATCAATACGCCATTTCCGTATTCAATTTTGTTATTGCCTTGTGACCTTAGTTGACATTTATTGGTTTGACAATCTTACCATGAGTTCATTTGATCTTTGACATAGTGGCTTGGTTTCAAGTCTTTATTCTGTCTTCGTGATTTCAATAAAGTGGTTGCAGTTATGATATGCTATCATATCTTGTGGTATCTTGTTGATATCATGTTAACTATATCTAAGGACTTCAATTTTTCCTGAGGTAAGACTTGACGTTTCTAAACAGTATAACCTAGACCTCGACTTTGACATAAACCACAACCTAGGCATTATATTAATTAAGACCCATGGAGTCAAGATCATTGTGAGATTTGACATGAAGCTATGTTTTGGACAATAGCGACTTCAATGTTAAAAGGAGATTTTAAAAGGCTCACAGATCCGACTGGAAACATAATTTAAATTGGAATGTTAATGTCTTTTGACTTTGTTTCCTTGGTTAGCTGGAGGTGGGTGGATTTAATAGCCACCTGCCATTGCATTAAAAAACCCCTATCCTTTTTGGCGTGTTCAACTCTTTCTTGTTGGTGGCCGCACTTCCTCCTTCATTTATTATTTCTGATTTGCAAATCTTCTTGGTTTCTTGTTTGACTGCCTATTTATCCTTCTGTGACTGCGTGAGTTTTCCTTTTGTTGGACTGCATGTGGCATGTGAGAGGCATTCTTCCTAGTTCTGTGGGCAGAGAGGCCAGCAAAATCTCTATCATGGAATTTTTTTTTCTTCTTGGTTCCTCCCTGCATGCGTGGGTTTTGATGAAGCTTCATGCAAGTGAGGTAGGCATGTTACCTCCACTTTCATTGGGTGCTGCGATGTGTGTTCTGGTCAGGAATCCACAGCAACAGCCTGCAACAATGATTAACCAGGCGGCAGGCATGTTGCAGTATGGTAGAAGCCTTTTTGAGCGCTTCCAGCAAGCAGGTTATCCAACTATGTTGTTTTCTTTTCTATATCATATGCATCCTTAGATTTGGGTTTCTCCTTCAAGATATGTTTATCAAAATCAACTATGTGACAGTGAGAGTGTTACCAGGAGACCTGATGAAGTTTATTGCAAAGATTATCTATTGAAACCTTTCTGCTTGTTTTACAATGTAACTCATGGAAGAGGATCTCATAGAGGTGGATCTGTTTCATATAAGAGTATTCATGAAGCACAATTTGCTTTGCAATTATTAACTTATTAGGAGATCGATGAAGGATAGAGGAATTAAAAAGAAACTTGGATGTAGTTGGATTAAAGGCAATAAAATGGTGCATGCTTTTTGTGTAGGTGACAGATCACACCCATGGGCACAAGAGATCTATGAAATGTTGGAGAAAATGTCTTGGGAGATGAAGGTAGCAAGATATCTTTTAGATTCAGAACATGTACTGAGTGAACAGGAAAGTAAAAGTTTTCCTCTGCCACCATAGTGAGAAGATGGCAATTGCTTTTGGATTGTTAAGCCTTCCCCGTGGGACAACTCTCAGAGTTTTCAAGAACCTTAATGTATGTGTTGACTGCCACACTACACCAGGTTTTTTCCAAGATTGTTGCAAAGAAAATTGTTGTGAGAGATGCAAAGCGGTTCCATCACTTTAAAAAAAAAAAGGAAAATGTTCTTGTAGAGATTATTGGTAATGTCAGCTGAAGCAATCTGTAGACATAGTCTGGCACTATAACAAGGCACACTGTGCCAGGTCTACAGTGATAAATAAGAGACTAATTTTATTTCCAGCTTCTTAAATGGGCTCCAAAAGTGGATTTTCCATTGTGCTGGATGGATGTCCATGTTCCGCTGTAACTTTCCCTTTTGACACGCGTTGGGAGGATGTTGGCAAGTATTTTAGACCACCCACCTTGGTCGTGAATTCATACCTGTGCCAATGTGAAGATGGTCGATGTTTGGGTGCCCAACAAGCTTGAAGAAAAAGGAATTAGGCTTGGGTTGTTGTTGCTGGTCCGGGCGGTGTCCATGAAACCTATTGAATCTGGAGAAAAAAGGAAAGATATTTCTACACTTTTCTACTGTTATTTTATTTAAAATTAATGCAAAATTGAACTACTTTTTCCTCGCATTGATTTGTCAGTTGGATGTCATGATGGGAGATTTCCCCTTTCTGCTTATTTCTTCTTGTTTTAGCTTTTATCATTGTCAGTATATTGGTTGAAAGGATGCGTGTGCCCTCTCCTCTGGGTGTTATGTTTCTCTTGCTCGAGTGATAGACCTTCGTCTATTTTTTTATGTATTAATTCTTCTCTGCAATCGAGTTGTAAGTTATTATGTTGATCAAACTAGTATTTTTGATATCATGGAAGTAAGTTTATGATAACTATGAAGCTCATCCCTAGCACCCATGTTGTCTTTTGACATTTTTTGTTAGCTCCTTCTCAAGTCCCTTTGATAACCTTTTGGCACCGAGAAAGGAAGGTCATAGGATTAGTGTGATCAATGCTTGGGCTAGCCAGCTTAGAGTTTTGGTATTAAAACTTGTAGAAGGAAAAGGTTTGTGTGCAATGTGTTTTCTGTCTCACATGTTTAGACTCTTATATTATCTTTCATCTTGTTTCTAGGCTTTTAAGGCCATCCTCAAGAAGTACCTTGACCATCCCCTATCAACTTGAACCATAACTAGCTTTTCGGATCAGCTAAGCTCGAGGTTTCGTTGTGCAAATCCAGCACCTCGTTGACACTAGAATAGTTTTGGTCTAATCTCCCTCTGTGAATTATTGTTGATGGCGCTCTTCTATTTTTTCCTAACTTACATTATTTCTCCTTTGTAATGTTAATGCTATTAATTAACATTGGCCGGTTTTATGCACGTAATTACCTTAATGTTTTGTGATGGAAATTTCCTTAAATGTGATCAATCTTCGGGAAAAACTCATCTTTAATTTGATAGTCTTATGGATTCATAGCGAAAGGTTTTGTTTTGATAATGTCACTTAGAAATTATGCTTGTATCTATGTGTGATGGTTGATTGTGTTACCAAGGGTTGCCTTAAAGTATTGTTGTTTTGGGAAATAGGTAATTTATTTTAAATTAACCAAACATTAGAATTGTTGTGGAGGTCTGCAAATATTTAGTGTTATAAAATTTGTTGATGACATTTTTATATACTCTTGTTTGACGGAACTCCCTTCTTCTCTCGCGTGTTTGCTACTAGCCTGTAAGATATTGGTCCTTTTTGAATGATTGTAAAATCTTTGTAGTTAATGGTCAAAACTAGTATACCTTGCCTTCGCTTCGAAACTTATGTTGTGTGTATACTCTATTTGAATTCTGGTTTGAAACTCAATTATACATGGCTTTTTGTGTTAATTTTTGAAACCCGTGGTTCCCCTTTCTTGGGCTGATCAACTCTTGTTCTTTTAGAAATATATTATTTTAGCCTATGCATTTGGTACCTTTGATAAATTTCTAAATGGTTGGTATATATATCAAATCTCAATCTTGTAATTATTGTTTAATTACTTACTTGATGGGAATTCTGTTTTTGCTAAATTGTTTATTTTCTCGTTATAGGGCCAAGGGCCATTCTCATACGATTGCTATACTTTCGTTGCTTGTACTCCTAACTGAAGTACAAGGTCGTCTCCTTCTTTGATTGGCATGATGGAGACTTTATTATAAATTGATGTGTTGATAATGTTTAGAGGTTCGACCCAATTCTTGTAATAAAGTGCTTCCTTTTGTGGTATTGTTAGATAATAGTTATGGTGGTTTTGTGTAGCCTTATCTTGCTCAGTTCTCGCAAACTAACTCTTGTGTAAAAATTTGTTGCAGATGGATTTTGCGAGTAGATGAGGGATAGACCTGTAGATTTTTACATCAACCTCAGTTCAGAAGTTCTTTTTCATGAATCCTATTTATATTGTTCAACTATTGATAACATCTAGTGGGAAAAATTTAGAAGAGGATCAATGTCTTAGTATTTTGTATCGTGGATTATGTCGTCTTAACTTTGGAACCTTGAATTGTCTGTCTCTCTTGGAAAATACAAGAAAATTTGTTTACCGCTTGTTGAGTGACCTTAATGGATTATCAGTATTCTAAAAGTTGATATAACCTTTTTTCGTTTTCGTAAATGAGTAATGTTAAACTTTATCCCTACGATTAAATGTTGAGTTAAATCTTTCTAAGACTTAGTAATAGTGTGTTATAAGTAAAATAAAATGGGTTGTTTAATAATTATAGAAGTTAAACTAAAATTTATATTGCAAATGAATTAGTGTAGAGGTGACCAACTTGAGAGCATGTAATTCCATAAGTGATCAATGATGAAACTATCATTTCTTAAGTAACATTATATAACCTGATAACCCTTGCTACAATAATGAACACTATCCCTTTCATGGTGAAATTCTTAAACGAACTTAAGGGAAATCTATGGTTAGTTCTGGAAGATAATAAGATTTGATAAGCAGGAGATAACACTTTAGAAACCACGCAATCTATCTCTTAGCCATTGGAAGGTAAATTGTTTTATTTTTTTTTATAAAACTCATTTAGTAAACCCTAAGTAAACTCTTTAATATTTTTGGTTAAGTTTGCAAGTTTCAATTATATCTTGGTAATAGCTAATGAGGGCTTGAAGATGATTTCAACTCAACCTTCTTCCTCTAATCTTTTTCCAAGGTGCCTTGTCTTTCTTCTCTTAAGTATGTTGAAAGTGAACCCATGCTGTCGTATGGGCAAGAACAAGTTCTAGTAGCGTAAGTGTAAATAGATTGCCTTATGGAATTAAATTAGCCCTTTCTCCAAATAAATGAATTAAGCAAATAAATGTTAAAATAGAGAAGATTTAAAGATGATTACTTAGTGTAAAAAGAATAAACTTAGCTTGGTAAGATGAATTGTATGAATCATATCTTGAGCCCCCTTGAAAACGTAAGCTAATAATTGCAATATGTCTTTTTAAGATAAATAACACTCAAGAGTATCTCATTGTGGTTGGCCCTATTTGTTAGAGTATTCTGTGGTTGGACTTCTGTGTTGTCTTGTCAAAAAAAAGAAAAGTGTATTATCCTTTTGGGTGTGAACGTTTCCGTGCTGACCTTGTGGTCATCCCTGTAACAAGTGGTTCCTAGAATTGGTTATAACTTTGTGACGACATGTTGTGTCACGTTATGTGTCGAAGCAAGTCAAAAAATTTTTATCCTGTCTTTTACTGTGTTGTTCGTGTGTGTGATTTTTGGGTCGTTACACTTGGTATCAGAGTATAGGTTCATGCTCTCGAACCTATGGGATGGATTGGTGTTGTATGGTGATGTTACATGATGGTGATGGTGTTGCATGATAGTGTTACATGGAGATGATGTTTTTGCATGATGGTGGTAGATATTGGAAGAGTAATGTGCTTTAAGCGTGATGTGATCCATGTCGTAATTGTGATATTGTGAACGCACATGATGTGTATGTCAGTTTGTGCATGTTTGTGATCATGTTGATATGTTGGGGATGGGAGTATTCTCTCTCCTTCTTGTGGATTCTATGAAGAGTTCACGTGTGAATTACTGTTTGTGATATGTGAAAATAATTATAATGTGGATGACATAGTGTTGGAGCATTGTGACATATTGTGATATGTAGGTGTATCAATGTGTTGTATGACTAGGTTGATGTTAAAAGAAATGAGTTGTATCATGATGTTTTTACCATGTTTTGAAGAAATATGTGTACCACCTTGTTATGTAGCAATGGATGTTATGTTGTGATGTACTATATTCATCGTATGTATGATTTGTGTAAATATGTAATGCTTCATGTTGTGATTTGGGGTCATACGGTGAGTGTATGAACCCTATCGTATGGTGATTGCACATTAGGTGCAGAATGTTGTAAAGTGTTGTGTTACACTCAGTGAATGTATGATTGTGATCTACCTTGTATATGTACCACCATTGTGTTAGTGATGTAGTTACTTGTTACGTTGTGAACCTTACGCTAACCGACCCTGAGGGAAATCGGTAGAAGTGTATGTTGAGAGTGAGGAATGGTGTACCATGGGTCAATAACTCGAGCTGAAATTTGGTTTAGTAGATAACAACTTGTGATTATTTCCTCTCTCCCTATGTGGTTGTATGTATGCAACCTAAGTGCAAACTATGACTATGTTTAGCCTTGTCGAAGTGGTGGGGGGATGATCCAAATAGAGGTGATGACAGTTGTATTATTGATATGTATTTTACGAGCTGAGGTTCGATGTTCCGAGTGCTAAGCAACTCGTTGAGTACCCCTTTTAGTGGCCAGATAAGGCCACATAGTTATCATAATGTGACATTATTATAAGTTGATTTTATTCGTAAATTGAGCTTTTTTTTCTTTATTTTGTAAGGACCAGTAGCTTTTCTTGATTTCCATGCTTTACAATTTTGGGCATTTCCTTGGTTTTGGCACTAACATGTGGATTTTGATACTAACTATGGCTATTTGGCCATTTATTTTGCTTGGTTTTGGATCTTCTTTTAAATTTTAAGATTTTACTGCCTTGTCCAAGGCTTGTACTTTGCCACTTGGCACTTTGATTGGATTGTTGTGCTGGTTCTATTGTCGTGATGTGTGGAATAGGGTCATGGGATGCACCATGGAATGGTTGGACCTATTGACCCGCTTCGTTGTATGGGGTTACGCCCCAAGGAGTTACAGATAACTAGCGGGTTGTTGAACCACACGTTATTATGTCACTTGGGTTAGGAGTGTTCGAACTCTATGTGTCTTAGGCCATAGGGTCAACCGGCCTCCTTGAGGGAGGCATAAGAGACTTGAGGGAGGCATAAGAGTTTGAGGGAGGCATAAGAGACTTGAGAAAGGCATAAGAGCTTGAGGGAGGCATAAGAGACTTGAGGGAGGCATAAGAGCTTGAGGGAGACATAAGAGACTTGAGGGAGGCATAAGAGTTTTAGGGAGGCATATGATATTTGTGTGTATGGTTGATGTTTCGGGATATATGTTGAGTTGTGATTTTTTGGTAAGTGGTCATTTGATGTATGTGTTACTCATGTCAAATGGATATGTGTTGTGATGTTGTGGATATGTCATTGATTCCCTTGTGGACACTATGTATCTATAGCATTTTTTTGGTGTTATGTGAATTTCTTTCATCGATGAAAATTGAGGAATTGTCTGGTGGATTGTAGTACTCTTTGTTTGAGTATTTGGTATGTCAGTCATTGATGTGTGTCGAGTACTATGGTATGTGGACTGTGCCTATTCCATTCCGTATTTGAGTAACCTTTTTGTGGTGTAATACAATCATGAAGTATATACTTGTGTGCTTGTGAATCTGTAGTGTCTTTTGAACCTGATAGGGTGTTGTGTTAGCAGTTCATGTTGGGCACCCACAATAAGAAATAAACCAAAACTCTTCAATGATGAAATTTTAAAAGAAATTAAACTAAGAATAATGCTAATGGAAAGGAACTAATGAAAAAAAATAAAATAAGAGGGAACTACCAATCTTCACAGAACATTGAAAGTTAAAATTTCTACCAAATGTTCCTAAGGCAATCCTGTGGCCATGCTTTAATCAACTAAAATTTTAAACCATAGGGTATACTTTCTCCTGTACCTGTTCTTGATTGTGAACCATTTCTTTTTCTGTTGTGTTATGTCACATTGAGGACGATGCTTTTCTTAAGGGGAGGAGAATGTAATGCCTCGTTTGGTGTGTACCCTAGTTCTTGTCGCAATGACCCCTTTTTGTTGAGTGTCAAATGGCTGTGTGAATTTCTGTTGTCTTAGATCTTGTCTCAGTGATGTTTTAGAACCTTCCCTCTCCTTCTTGCATTCTCAAGTTGCTAATGACACCTTTGTGTGTGGACTGTGTAATGTCCTGTGCGTTAACCTATTTAAATAAGGATATCACATCAATACGCCATTGCTGTATTCAATTTCGTTATTGCCTTGTGACCTTAGTTGACATTTATTGGTTTGACAATCTTACCTTGAGTTCATTTGATCTTTGACATAGTGGCTTGGTTTCTAGTCTTTATTCTGTCTTCGTTATTTCAATAAAGTGGTTGCAGTTATGATATGCTATCATATCTTGTGATATCTTGTTGATATCATGTTAACTATATCTAAGGACTTCAATTTTTCCTAAGGTAAGACTTGACGTTTCTAAACAGTATAACCTAGACCTCGACTTTGACATAAACCACAACCTAGGCATTATATTAATTAAGACCTGTTGTCCACTCAAAATTCCCTGCTCTGATGAAAGTAAAAAATTTCATAATTTTGAGTTTAAGTGTTTTCTCTAATGTACCAAAGTCATGAGATTGAGAAAGGTCTGCGGTTTTGGGTCATTTTGTATGTATTTCGGGCCTGTCGGACATTTTTGTCCCGTGTGTCCCAAGTTCCGAAGTGCAGTTCTATTCCCCGATCGGCCGAAATCCCCGAAGTTGTCCCGATTTTCGGGCCCGTCGGAACTTTTCATCCCAAGTGTCCCAAGTTCAAAATCGTGCGAGCTGTTCCATTTTCGGCTGAAGCCCCGATCGGCTGAAATCCCTGAACCACGTACTTCGCTCCTTCATGTTCCAAGTGTCCTAAACTTTTCAATGTGCGAGTTGTTCCTATTTTCGGCCGAACCGCCCGAAGTTGTTCCACGTACTTCGAAACTTTTTGTCCCAAATGTCCCGAGTCAAAAAGTGCAAGTTGTTCCATTTTCGGCCGAAACACCCGAACCGCGTACTTCGCTCTTTTATGTCCCAAATGTCCCAAGTTCAAACGGGCCTTTTGTTCCATTTTCAGCCGAAACACCCGAACCGCATACTTCGCACGTTTTCATTCCAAATGTCCCAAAATGCATTTGTGCATCTTCTCCTTATTTCGCCCGAATCGGCCGAGCCGCGTGTTTCACGCATTCGCGTCTCACATGTCCTAAGCGAACCAAATGCCATTCATACTTAGTTTTTCCCGCTCTACCCGAATATGCTATTTTTTCAAACTGATAGATATGAATGTAATGCGCATTGATTCCCCTTCTCTCTCCTCAACGGCTATATAACGACCAAGCCACCTTTGCAATTCTTACATTGTTTCCATGCTACCCTTTCTCGAACCCTTGCAACCTAATTCCCTGCACATGTATCCCTTTTCTCTTTAATTCCTCCCTGAATTTAGGTTGCGGCTCTGATACTATCAATATGAAGATCGAAGTCCTGGAGGAGGCTTTGGGAGAACTAAAGAACCAGTTGGCAGAAGGGCGAAGCTTTCAAGACACTGGTTGTCTCATCATTCAAGGATATTCACTGTCATCTTCAGGATGAAAATTCTGGTGTTTCACTTTCCTTGCAAGCAATCAAAGCTCAATTAAGAGATTTTATCAAAGATAATCTATTCAAGGAAAGCTCAATCTCCAAAGAGAACAGGAAGGAAATCTGTTCACCGCTCGAGTCTGCAGTTGAAGAAGCCAATAAAGATTATCATACTCATATCGAGTTTGATAAAGAGCTGGAGAAATGTCTTGGATTTTGGACGCAGTCTACGGCCAACACGTCAGTCCCTCGTGGTAGAGACATAGCTGATGGCGTTAGAGAAATTCAGACAGCGGATTCTGAAGTCGGTGGGTCCCTCTCAGTGACTGTCCACCTGTCTTCTTCTCCTTATTCTTTTCTCTTCTTCCCTCTCTTTTTCCGTTTTCTTTGTAAGAAGGTTGAGGTATTGCGGTTGGCAGGTCCTTAACTATTCTTGGTTAAAAGAAACGGTTACGAAGAGTAACTGATTTGTAAGCTATATAATGGCATTTCTACGCCATTCTGAAAGGGGAGGAAGAACTTGGCATATTTTCTGAAAAGTGTAAATAGATTATAAAGAAATCAATACAGAAGGAATTTCCTATTCTTTGTCTATCTGATCTCTGTTATTCCTAAGCTTTCATTTATTTTCTTTGTGAAGATCATTTGTCTCAAGTTTGTTAGTCTTACCGATTGCATACTCTTCAACTTTGCAAGCCTGGTGATCTTGTATAACCGAGAAGGAACTTTGTTTCCTTGATTAATGAATCTGTGCTATGTTAAGAAACTTTGTGTTCTAAGCAGATGTTATTTACAGAACTTTGTGTCTTTAAATTCCATCTTATTTATTCGATACGAATGATCTTGTTTCAATTCACTGTGACTTTCGCATACATAAAGAATTACTCTGATATCTATAATTCTACATGTTGCCTTTCTGCTCGTTCCCATACTCTCATTTCCTCAGTCCTTTTGTAATTGATGATCTTCATAGAAAACACTTTCATGATATCCAAGTTTAACCAACAAATCATGTCTTGTACATTTGTAAATAAGTTCGTTTCTGAATAAGGGAACCTCTCCCATTAAAGAGGAGGGACTTCTTGTCCCCTGACTGTTGCTCTTCGTAAAGTCCTATCTGACGACCAACAGTTTTTGGCGACTCCGCTGGGGAAAATCACTATTCCAGTTCTGTATTTTTCGATCATCTTTTGATCTGGCGACTCCACGTTTTACTCGAGGGAGAAGGACCCTTGGTATTGAAGATTCTCAGTTCCAGATTTTGGAGCAGCAGGGTTTTCCTTTTCCTTCAACAAGAAATAGAAGAACTCGTTCGACAAGCACTCCACCTGTTCAAGATAGAAGTCCTACGGGTGGTACTCCTTCAGAGCCAGCTAGCCCTAATCTTCGAGCTTTGATTCTTGCTGGTGTTGCAGTTCCTCTCCAAGCCGTTTTTTCAAGAATGGCGGCGCCATTGCCCTGGGGTCATCGTGTCGGGCCCCTTGCTCTTCCTCAACCTTTGCATGAGTTACCCAGAGGTAACCGGAAGAACTTCCCCAAATTCAAAGGCGATGGCAAAGTGCATCCTGATGAACACATCGCAGCCTTCATTGTTGCATGTGGAGTCCTGGGAGTTGAGCACGAAGATGTCTCCGTGAGACTGTTCGTTGAGACGTTACAAGATAATGTTGCTGATTGGTTCTACCACCTTCCGGCTAGTGCTATCACCGACTGGGGCACAATGAGAACTCAGTTCGAAAACCGTTTCAAGCCGGCAGAAGATGTGCATGCTTTGCTTGCCCAAATTTCTCAGATAAAGAAAGATTCACAAGAACCCATGAGAGAATTTGTGGCCCGATTCAACAGACTGATCAACAAAATTCCTGTAAATACCCGACCTGTTGATCAAATTCAAAAATGTTTCTTCCTAAATGCTCAATCGCCCAAAGTTAGTTATGCACTAAGAAGGGCTAATCTCGCAACATTGGTCGAGGATCAAACTCTCGCTGTTAGTATCGAGGATGACTTGATCATGTCAGGGAAGTTGAGAAGAGACCCTCCCAAATCTAAGTCTGTTGCTTCTTCCTCTTCCACCCCTGGACCTAATACTGATCCATTAGTTCAGAAACTTGCAAATGATCTTATTGCTATAAAGAAACAATTGGCTCAGCATGCTCCTTATGCAGATGTTCCAAGGAGAAATTTCCAGCCCAGAAATCATTTGCCTGCTTCTCAAACAAGACTAGCACTTGAAGGACCTCCTGTTAAGGTTCCTATGAATGCAACCTGTGAAGTTGAAGAGCCAGATGATGATGAGGATAATGAAGCTTGCGAGGAGTTTGTGGAAGAATTTGATGATGAAGCAGATGAACTTGAGGGATCTCGAGTTAATTTCTTTACCACTGAGGGCATTGATGATGGAGATGATTATGATGAAGTGGTAGCAGACATGAATAGCGAATCATTTGCTGTCATGACTCGAGAGCAGACAATCAGAGGGAGAAAGTGACACAGCCCCCCAAGAAATCTAAGGAGCAGTCGACAACTATTCCCGTGATTGCAAAAAGAGGATCTCCTATCCCTACTTCGTCTGCACCAAAGGTGAGTCCTATCAATCCTACTAGCAAAGTTCTTCTTCTTTTTCTCCTAAAGTTGATAAGCCTAGAGTACCAAATGATGATGGCCCGTCCACTTCTGGATCCTTTGATATTGTTGATCACCTGAAAAAGACCAAGGTCCAAATCTCAGAAGCTGAGTACTATCAAACCCATCCCAAAGCTTTTGCCAAAATGATCCAATTTGTCAATTCCCACTCTAAGACCACCTCTAAAGGCCTTTTGCCCACTCCTCCTTCTGCACCACAGCCTAGTCTGGTAGCTGCTGTCACCTCGCCTATTGACAAAATCAAGCCTTTTTATGTAACACTTCTTATAGCTGGCCATAGGCTCAGTAATTGTGTCATAGACTCAGGAGCTTCAGATAATGTGATGCCTGCTAAAGTAGCTCATGCTTTAGGCCTGACCCTCACACGCACTTATGGATCTTGTTACTCCATGGAGAGTAAAGAAGTGCCCCTGGTCAGGAAGAATTAAAGATGCACAAGTAGCTTTTGCTGCCTTGCCCGAAAAGAAAGTGTTGGCTACCATCTTAGTAGCAGATATTCCCCCTTCATACGGGATGTTGCTAAGTAGGAACTTCTGTAAAGACTGTGGGTGGGGAAATCCAAATGGACTGGTCACATGCACTCATACCTGTCAATGGACAAATGAAGAAGTTGCTGCCTGAGAAGCAGTCTGAGTATATTGTGCAGAAAACGGATGATCCTAGAGCACAAATACTCTATGAGGATATGGGGCATGGTAATTACATGATTATGTCCCCTGATGAAATCCAACTTCCCAGAATGTCACCTAAAGGTCCTAATGGGGTTTGGATTTTAGAGTTTGATGGAAGTTGTTCCTCAGCTGGTTCTGGAGCTGGTGTCCTGCTGGTGTCACCTGAAGGAGGCCTACATCCTTTTTCATTTAAGTCACAGTTTGAAAATACTAATAACACAACAGAGTATGAGGCTCTCATTCTTGGACTGCAAGTGGCCAAAGAACAAGGTATAAAGAATCTTCTGGCTCGTGGTGATGCAGAATTGATTGTAAAGTAGGTCAGAAACCTTTTTCAAGTAAAAAATGGAAGGCTGAAACATTACCGGAATCAGGTTTGGGATTCCATTGAATTCCTTGATGCTTTCTCCATTGAAGCAATACCTAGAGAGAAGAACAGCAGGGCTGATTCACTAGCAGTCTCAAGGTCACTACTGATTCCTCATCCTGATTTCTCTCAGGATAAGTTCACCATCGAGATGGTCCATCGGCCTAGTGTACCTGATAATACCAATAACTGGAAAGTTTTCAATGATGATCAACATTTTCTTTCCTTCCTGGAACTCAAGGGTAATTTTGAACAACTGTATTTTGAGGGAAGTGACAACCTGCCTCGTGAGAGTGTGCCCTTTGACAAAGCAGTCGCCCAAGGAGGAAGAAACAGATCAAGATGGATGCCTCAATCTCAAAGGAAACAAGATTCCTAAAGGGTTGGTGAGTTTGGAGGAACTATTTGATAAACATGACAGGTATGTGAAATCTAAAGCTTCTACTGGACCTCAGCAATCAGCTGAGTATGATAAGATTGATATTGGGAGTTCTACTGACCCCAAGCTCGTGAACATTGGAAAATGTTGCACAACAGATGAAAGAAGAAAGCAATTGATCTTCTAAAGAGGTATAAGGATGTTCTTGCTTATCCTTATGAGGATCTAAAAGCCTTCAAGCCAAAAGATATGCAGCATCCTATTCCTTTCAAACCAGGAATTAAATCTTTTAAGCAGAAACAGAGGCAGTATAATCCCAAAACAGCTGACAGGATGAGGGCAGATTGGAGGTTGCTGATAGGATATCTATTCACCAGCAGAAGGTTAAGGTCCTGTTTGACAAGAAAGCTAGGTTCAGAGATTTCCAAGTTGGAGACACTGTGTTGCTATGGGATAAAAGGCATGAACCTCGTGGCAGCCATGGAAAGTTTGATTCCCTGTGGCTCAGACCTTTCAAGATCAGACACTTTGCTGGTGAGAATTCCTTTTATCTTGATTACATGGATGGTTCTTCTCTCCCACTTCCTTATAGTGGGCAGTATCTCAAGTTGTTCAAGTCCTAGGTGATTAGGGAGTCCCTTGTATATTCTGTACAGTGTTTTTGTTTTTCTTTTCTTTTTGTTTTGGTGTGTTGTCCTCTGTATTGATCTACTTTTTGACTCCGTTGCCCAATGGATAAGGTACTGGTCTGCTTCCCCTGAGTTTTTCTAAGTTCTTGCCTTGTCTCATTCCTTGAATTCATGCCAAGTCATCCCCAGAAGGAGCCAGCTGTTGTCCACTCAAAATTCCCCGCTCTGATGAAAGTAAAAAATTTCAAAATTTTGAGTTTAAGTGTTTTCTCTAATGTACCGAAGTCGTGAAATTGAGAAAAGTCTGCAGTTTTGGGTCATTTTGTATGTATTTCGGGCCTGTCGGACATTTTTGTCCCGCGTGTCCCAAGTTCCGAAGTGCGTTATGTTCTGTTCCCCGAATCGATTTCGGGCCCGTCGAAATCCCCGAAGTTGTTCCATTTTCGGGCCCATCGGACTTCACTCTTTCATGTCCCAACTGTCCCAATTTCAAAAGTGCGCTCTGTTCCCCGATCGGCCGAAATCCCCGAAGTGCGTACTTCAGGCTCCTTCATTTTCCAAGTGTCCCAAAATTTTCGTGCGAGTTGTTCCATTTTCGCCGAAACCACCTGAACCACGTACTTCGGAACTTTTTGTCCCAAATGTCCCAAATCAAAAAGTGCAAGTTGTTCCATTTTCGGCCGAAATCCCCGAACCGCGTACTTCACACTTTTATGTCCCAAATGTCCCAAGTTCAAATGGGCCTTTTGTTCCATTTTCGGCTGAAACACCCGAACCGCGTACTTCGCACATTTTCATGTTCCAAATGTCCCAGAATACATTTGTGCGTCTTCTCCTTGTTTTTCCAGAATCGGCCGAGCCGCGTGTTTCGCGCATTCGCGTCTCACATGTCCCAAGCGAAACAAATGCGTATTCATACTTAGTTTTTCCCGCTCTACCCGAATATGCTATTTTTTCAAACTGATAGATATGAATGTAATGCGCATTGATGCCCCTTCTCTCTCCTCAACGGCTATATCGGCCGAGCAAGCCGCCTTTGTAATTCTTACATTGTTTCCATGCTACCCTTGCTCGAACCCTTGCAACCTAATTCCCTGCGCATGTATCCCTTTTCTCTGTAATTCCTCCCGAATTTAGGTTGCGGCTCTGATACTATCAAGATCGAAGTCTTGGAGGAGGCTTTGGGAGAACTAAAGAACAGTTGGCAGAAGGGCGAAGCTTTCAAGACATTGGTTGTCTTAGCTTTCAAGAATATCACTGTCATCTTCAGGATGAAAATTCTGGTGTTTCCCTTTTTGCAAGAAATCAAAGCTCAATTCAGAGCTTATATCAAAGATAATCTATTCAAAGGAAAGCTCAATCTCCAAAGAGAAAATGAAGGAAATCTGTTCTCTTCAATCTTCTGTTGGAGAAGCCAATAAAGATTATCATACTCATATCAATTTTGATAAAGAGATGGAGAAATGTCTTGGATTTTGGACGCAGTCTACGGCCAACACGTCAGTCCCTCGTGGCAGAGACATAGCTGAGGCGTTACAGAAATTCAGGCAGCGGATTCTGAAGTCGGTGGGTCCCTCTCAGTGACTGCCCACCTATCTTCTTCTCCTTGTTCTTTTCTCTTCTTCCCTTTCTTTTTCCGTTTTCTTTGTAAGAAGGTTGAGGTATTGCGATTGGCGGTCCTTAACTGTTCTTGGTTAAAGAAGCGGTTACGAAGAGTAACTGATTTGTAAGCTATATAATGGCATTCTCTACACCATTCTGAAAGGAGGAAGAACTTGGCATATTTTCTGAAAGTGTAAATAGATTATAAAGAAATCAATACAGAAGGACTTTCCATTCTTTGTCTATCTGATCTCTGTTATTCCTAAGCTTTCATTTATTTTCTTTGTGAAGATCATTTGTCTCAAGTTTGTTAGTCTTACCGATTGCATACTCTTCAACTTTGCAAGCCTGGTGATCTTGTATAACAAAGAAGGAACTTTGTGTCCTTGATTAATGAATCTGTGTTATGTTAAGAAACTTTGTGTTCTAAGCAGATGTTATTTACAGAACTTTGTGTCTTTAAATTCCATCTTATTTATCCAATACGAATGATCTTGTTTCAATTCACTGTGACTTTCGCATACATAAAGAATTACTCTGATATCTATAATTCTGCATGTTGCCTTTCTGCTCTTTCCCGTACTCTCATTTCCTCAGTCCTTTTGTAATTGATGATCTTCATAGAAAACACTTTCGTGATATCCAAGTTTAACCAACAAATCATGTCTTGTACATTTGTAAATAAGTTTGTTTCTGAATAAGGGAACCTCTCCCATTAAAGAGGAGGGACTTCTTGTCCCCTGACTGTTGCTCTTCGTAAAGTCCTATCTGACGACCAACAAGACCCATGGAGTCATGATCATTGTGAGATTTGACATGAACCTATGTTTTGGAAAATAGCGACTTCAATGTTAAAAGGAGATTTTAAAAGGGTCACAGATCCGACTGGAAACATAATTTAAATTGGAATGTTAATGTCTTTTGACTTTGTTTCCTTGGTTAGCTGGAGGTGGGTGGATTTAATAGCCACCTGCCATTGCATTAAAAAACCCCCATCCTTCTTGGCGTGTTCAACTCTTTCTTGTTTGTGGCCGCACTTCCTCCTTCATTTATTATTTATGATTTGCAAATCTTCTTGGTTTCTTGTTTGACTGCCTATTTATCCTTGTGTGACTGCGTGAGTTTTCCTTTTGTTGGACTGCGTGTGGCATCTGAGAGGCGTTCCTCCTAGTTGCGTGGGCAAAGAGGCCAGCAAAATCTCTGTCATGGTGTTTTTTTTCTTCCTGGTTCCTCCCTGCGCGCGTGGGTTTTGATGAAGCTTCAAGCTAGTGAGGTAGGCGTGTTACCTCCACTTTCAGTGGGTGCTGCAAGGTGTGTTCTGGTCATGAATCCACAGCAACAGCTTGCAACAGTGATTAACTAGGCGGCAGGCATGTTGCAGTATGGCAGAAGCCTTTTTGAGTGCTTCCAGCAAGCAGGTTGTCCAACTATGTTGTTTTCTGTTCTGTATCAGATGCATCCTCAGATTCGGGTTTCTCCTTCAAGTTATGTTTATCAAAATTGACTATATGACAGTGAGAGTGTTACTAGGAGACCTGATGAATTTTATTGCAAAGATTCTCTATTGAAACCTTTCTGCTTGTTTTACGATGTAACTCATGGAAGAGGATCTCATAGAGGCGGATCTATTTCATATCAGAGTATTCATGAAGCACAATTTGCTTTGCAATTATGAACTAATTAGGAGATCGATGAAGGATAGAGGAATTAAAAAGAAACTTGGATGTAGTTGGATTAAAGGCAATAAAATGGTGCATGCTTTTTGTGTAGGTGACAGATCACACCCACAGGTATAGGAGATCTATGCAATTTTGGAGAAAATGTCTTGGGAGATGAAGGTAGCAGGATATCTTTCAAATTCAGAACATGTACTGAGTGAACGGGAAAGTAAAAGTTTTCATCTACCACCATAGTGAGAATATGGCAATTGCTTTTAGATTGTTAAGCCTTCCCCGTGGGACAACTCTCAGAGTTGTCAAGAACCTTAATGTATGTGTTGACTGCCACACTGCACCAGGTTTTGTCCAAGATTGTTGTAAAGCAAATTTTTGTGAGAGATGCAAATTGGTTCCATCACTTCAAAAAAAAAACTAAAATGTTCTTGTAGAGATTATTGGTAATGCCAGGTGAAGCAATCTACAGACATAGTCTAGCACTATAACAAGGCACATTGTGCCAAGTCTGCAGTGATAAATAAGAGACAGATTTTATTTCCAGCTTCTTAAATGGGCTCCAAAAGTGGATTTTCAATTGCGCTGGATGGATGTCCATGTTCCGCTGTAACTTTCCCTTTTGACACACGTTGGGAGGATGTTGGTAAGTATTTTAGACCACCCACCCTGGCCATGAACTCCTACCTGTGCCAACATGAAGATGGTCGATCTTTGGGGGCCCAATGAGCTTGAAGAAAATGGAATTAGGCTTGGGTTGTTGTTGCTGGTTCCGGAGGTGTCCATGAAACCTATTGAATCTGGAGAAAAAAGGCAAGATGTTTCTACACTTTTCTACTGTTATTTTATTTAAAATTATTACGAAATTGAACTACTTTTTCCTTGCATTGATTTGTCAGTTGGATGTCGTGATGGGAGATTTCCCCTTTCTGCTTGTTTCTTCTTGTTTTAGCTTTTATTGTTGTCAGTATGTTGCTCGAAAGGATGCGTGTGCCCTCTCCTCTGGATGTTATGTTTCTCTTGCTCGAATGATAGACCTTCGTCTGTTTGTTTATGTATTAATTCTTCTCTGCGATCGAGTTGCAAGTTATTATGTTGATCAAACTAGTATTTTTGATATCATGGAAGTAAGTTTATGATAACTATGAAGCTCATCCCTAGCACCCAAGTTGTCTTTTGACGTTTTTTGTTAGCTCCTTCTCAAGTCCCTTTGATAACCTTTTGGCACCGAGAAAGGAAGGTCATAGGATTAGTGTGATCAATGCTTGGGCTAGCCAGCGTAGAGTTTTGGTATTAAAACTTGTAGAAGGAAAAGGTTTGTGTGCAATGTGTTTTCTGTCTCACATGTTTAGACTCTTATATTATCTTTCATCTTGTTTCTAGGCTTTTAAGGCCATCCTCAAGAAGTACCTTGACCATCCCTATCAACTTGAACCATAACTAGCTTTTCGGATCAGCTAAGCTCGAGGTTTCGTTGTGCAAATCCAGCACCTCGTTGACACTAGAATAGTTTTGGTCTAATCTCCCTCTGTGAATTATTGTTGATGGCGCTCTTCTATTTTTTCCTAACTTACATTATTTCTCCTTTGTAATGTTAATGCTATTAATTAACATTGGCCGGTTTTATGCACGTAATTACCTTAATGTTTTGTGATGGAAATTTCCTTAAATGTGATCAATCTTCGGGAAAAACTCATCTTTAATTTGATAGTCTTATGGATTCATAGCGAAAGGTTTTGTTTTGATAATGTCACTTAGAAATTATGCTTGTATCTATGTGTGATGGTTGATTGTGTTACCAAGGGTTGCCTTAAAGTATTGTTGTTTTGGGAAATAGGTAATTTATTTTAAATTAACCAAACATTAGAATTGTTGTGGAGGTCTGCAAATATTTAGTGTTATAAAATTTGTTGATGACATTTTTTATATACTCTTGTTTGACGGAACTCCCTTCTTCTCTCGCGTGTTTGCTACTAGCCTGTAAGATATTGGCCCTTTTTGAATGATTGTAAAATCTTTGTAGTTAATGGTCAAAACTAGTATACCTTGCCTTCGCTTCGAAACTTATGTTGTGTGTATACTCTATTTGAATTCTGGTTTGAAACTCAATTATACATGGCTTTTTGTGTTAATTTTTGAAACCCGTGGTTCCCCTTTCTTGGGCTGATCAACTCTTGTTCTTTTAGAAATATATTATTTTAGCCTATGCATTTGGTACCTTTGATAAATTTGTAGATGGTTAGTATATATATCAAATCTCAATCTTGTAATTATTGTTTAATTACTTACTTGATGGGAATTCTGTTTTTACTAAATTGTTTATTTTCTCGTTATAGGGCCAAGGGCCATTCTCATACGATTGCTATACTTTCGTTGCTTTTACTCCTAACTGAAGTACAAGGTCTTCTCCTTCTTTGATTGGCATGATGGAGACTTTATTATAAATTGATGTGTTGATAATGTTTAGAGGTTCGACCCAATTCTTGTAATAAAGTGCTTCCTTTTGTGGTATTGTTAGATAATAGTTATGGTGGTTTTGTGTAGCCTTATCTTGCTCAGTTCTCGCAAACTAACTCTTGTGGAAAAATTTGTTGCAGATGGATTTTGCGAGTAGATGAGGGATAGACCTGTAGATTTTTACATCAACCTTAGTTCAGAAGTTCTTTTGCATGAATCCTTTTTATATTGTTCAACTATTGATAACATCTAGTGGGAAAAATTTAGAAGAGGATCAATGTCTTAGTATTTTGTATCGTGGATTATGTCGTCTTAACTTTGGAACCTTGAATTGTTTGTCTCTCTTGGAAAATATAAGAAAATTTGTTTACCGCTTGTTGAGTGACCTTAATGGATTATCAGTATTCTAAAAGTTGATATAACCTTTTTTCATTTTCGTAAATGAGTAATGTTAAACTTTATCCCTACGATTAAATGTTGAGTTAAATCTTTCTAAGACTTAGTAATATTGTGTTATAAGTAAAATAAAATGGGTTGTTTAATACTTATAGAAGTTAAACTAAAATTTATATTGCAAATGAATTAGTGTAGAGGTGACCAACTTGAGAGCATGTAATTCCATAAGTGATCAATGATGAAACTATCATTTGTTAAGTAACATTATATAACCTGATAACCCTTGCTACAGTAATGAACACTATCCCTTTCATGGTGAAATTCTTAAACGAACTTAAGGGAAATCTATGGTTAGTTCTGGAAGATAATAAGATTTGATAAGCAGGAGATAACACTTTAGAAACCACGCAATCTATCTCTTAGCCATTGGAAGGTAAATTGTTTTATTTTTTTTTATAAAACTCATTTAGTAAACCCTAAGTAAACTCTTTAATATTTCTGGTTAAGTTTGCAAGTTTCAATTATATCTTGGTAATAGCTAATGAGGGCTTGAAGATGATTTCAACTCAACCTTCTTCCTCTAATCTTTTTCCAAAGTGCCTTGTCTTTCTTCTCTTAAGTATGTTGAAAGCAAACCCATGTTGTCGTATGGGCATGAACAAGTTCTAGTAGCGTAAGTGTAAATAGATGGCCCTGTGGAATTAAATTACCCCTTTCTCCAAATAAACGAATTAAGCAAATAAATGTCAAAATAGAGAAGATTTAAAGATGATTACTCAGTGTAAAAAGAATAAACTTAGCTTGGTAAGATGAATTGTATGAATCATATCTTGAGCCTCCTTGAAAACTTAAGCTAATAATTGCAAGATGTCTTTTTAAGATAAATAACCCTCAAGAATATCTCATTGTGGTTGGCCCTATTTGTTAGCGTGTTCTGTGGTTGGACTTCTGGGTTGTCTTGTCAAAAAAAAGAAAAGTGTATTATCCTTTTGGGTGTGAACGTTTCCGTGCTGACCTTGTGGTCATCCCCGTAACAAGTGGTTCCTAGAGTTGGTTGTAACTTTGTGACGACATGTTGTGTCGTGTTATGTGTCAAAGCAAGTCAAAAAAAAATTATCCTATCTTTTACTGTGTTGTTCGTGTGTGTGATTTTTGGGTCGTTACATTACTACTATAAATATTTTCTATTTTTATATTTTAACTAACATATGCCTTTAGACAAAATGCCATACAATATACCAAACGTCCACAAGGTTTTAAAATATTGATAAGAGATAACCAATTAAATTTTTTTGACCGGTTAAAAAAAGGAGTTAAGAATACCTATTATTTCAAGAACAAATTTGTAAATTAATTAATATTATAAAACTATTTGTTTAAATTAATAAAATTCTATAATTGATGTCAAAACATAAATTAACAATATGCAATTTGCAATTGTACATCTACGAATCTCATATTCTCCACGTAATATCAAACAGGGTCACTTGGTTCCAGCCAAAATGGAACCTGAAACCTGCTACCTCTAAACACAGGCCGCAACCACCGTGCCATGCCACAATTTAGAAATCAAAACTCAAAAAATATTATTTAACAAGGACTGCAAACATGCCTGATGTTTAGGCATACCGTATCAAACCCGGCGACGATCAAGGCCCAATTAAAAAATTACGCTCTATTTCAAAATAGCATTCCGCTTACGCTTAAATCTATCGTAAAGAATGCGCATTTTGCGATTCAAATAATGCATGTTTTATAGAATTTTCTTTAAAAGAAACTAAAGTTAAATCGCCAATGTTAATGACACTTAAGGTAAATCGATTCAGATAACGCATTTAAATAGATCAACAAACAAAATTGTTTATTTTTTTACATAATAAAAAGACAATTGTGCAAGTTCATGCTGGTGCAAGCAGATTGCCGTATCTATTTATTATAACTACGCATCCTCATAATTATGCCAACACAATAGTATTTTCACACATTGAAAAATAATGTGAATTCTTGCTCGCTGTTCATTCATCGCGTCCATACAACGATTTCTGATCGAAGATTTCTTACCGCCATTCCGACCGCCGTTGCCGATCATCGACGTCTTCTTCTGATTGTAAAATTTGGTCCTTTGGGAGTCCTCCTGTGAAGAAGTGTTTACAGCGCGGAAACTGATGCAGCTGCACATGTTCGAATCCCTGCAACTCTCAAACTCCACAATCCACAATAGCTAATGATGAGGGCACCCGCAAATGCTTCTCTCCAAACTACATTTATACTGGCATATCGCTCTTGGTCAAATAAGGATTGGCAAGGTGACGGCCAGGATTAATCCAATACGGATTGACAATGTGCCGGCCAGCCTTAATTTTCAACCTAAAATAATTGCAGTGTCGCCGGTAAATGTATCTTAAAACTTAAAAAAACTGACAATTCCACCGGCGTTTCTATACGCTACAAATTTGGGCATGGTATAT
The DNA here is from genome assembly GCA_019776745.2 of Taxus chinensis. Classification (NCBI taxonomy): domain Eukaryota; kingdom Viridiplantae; phylum Streptophyta; class Pinopsida; order Cupressales; family Taxaceae; genus Taxus; species Taxus chinensis. The sequence goes on from CM034152.1 coordinate 632,647,916, forward strand.
TAAAACTAAAGAAAACTTATAATTGTCGCGGTGTTTGTGGACGGGGACCCTCAAGGATTCTCCACGCTGCAAATCTTTGCATTGTCGGTCATCATACAAATGTTAAATTCCCAGACGAGCTGGGATAAGATGTTTCAGACCGTGTCCATCACATGCAATTACATATTCTTCTTTGTAACATTTTCCCTGACGTTAGTAATATACTTATGCGCAAAGCAAACGCTAAACTCTGAATCTAACAGTGAAGAATCCTAACGGAAACAGTGACGAAATTTGCATGCTGGATTTAAATTTTAGGCCTAGGTATTCTTATACCTTTGTCATTTTGGGCGAAATTATAATAGATTATTAAATTTCAATATCTTGTCCAATTTTAGGATAGAGGTGAAAATTCTGGATGTGGTGAATAATGATGATTTAATTCTTATATTCAAATACGCAAGGAGAATAGAGTCATAGTAATAAGAATTTTATATATTCCGTTTAAAATTGCGTGTACTAAAAAAGAGGATGGACAAATGTTTAATTACAATACGTTCTAATAATATAGTCAATACACTATTTAGCTTTACATAAATCCTTAATGTATGTAAACAATTATTTGTTACTTATTATTTTTGGTATATAAAAATGAAATGTTGTTTTGCTGGTTAAGTAAAAATGGATTTTAAAACTAAAAATATATGTTTAAAGTATCGAGGATAAATTAAAATAGATGCCTTTACTATTTCCTGATATTTGTAATATTACTTGCCCTTAATTTCTCTGCAAGAAAGATATGTAAGGGTTTTGTAATAGAAAGAATGTCAACAACAACTTAGTAGAATAATAAATGAAGAACCTTTAGTTCAAAATGATCGCAAATATTTCCAAGTGAAGAAGATATTGAATACTGGAAGGTTCCCTATATTTCTTACACTCATAAGTAGGAGAGAGAAGCTCACTAGATAATTCCTCGATATTAAAAATATCGACCGTTGTATTATAAGTGAAGGCATGCAATTCACGAGAATATAAATTGCCAAACAAATTCCTCTACAACTCCATTAGCAAAAAAAACATTCAACATAGTGGTTTGGATGATCATAGCCATTAAAAAAGAAAGAAGATCCACGTAGATGACCTTTATAGGTTAAAACATATCTAAATTATGATAGGGGTTGAGAAAAGTTGTGAGGGAGTGTGTCAATTTAGACACGTTAAAGGAAAGAAATAGGTTCGAATGGAAAGAAGAGGTCATATTGCAAAGAATAGACATAACATGAGAACGAAAATGATTTTTGAAGCATGGAAGTCGAGGACGCATTTGTTGGAATGATAATTGTAATAGTTTCAACTTTTGAGTGAAAAGTTTGAATTACTTCATAACACATTTGATAATTCGTTGAAATGTTTCTTAAATCATATGTTTAAACGATGATCAATAATGTTCATTAGGTTTACAACCGTATTGAAATTCCCAAATTTTGGCACCCAAAACCACTAAAATTCCAGCGGATTTTTTTTTTACGTGTTACATTAACGCTATCTTATTTCAATTTATGCTTATCCGGATTTATATGCACCCTTAGTCCGTAGTTAATTTATTTAATTTATTATCAAGTGCATATTTAACTTCCCCAATTTTTAATTTTATTTAAATCTCTCATTTTTGTTACAGGTTAATATTAGGTCACCCTGAAATAATTAAATCAAACCAAACATTGAATAAAATCTAATTAATTCTGTCAATCTTAAAAAAAAAAAATTAATTAAAATGATTCCTGAACAATTAAATTATCATATTATATTGTAACACCATTGTATTTTCTCAATAAATAGTAAAACACTTTATCATAAGAGTTTCCCCTAAGGCACACACATTAATTTACTTTCCCCATTTAACCAACTCACCCTAATTAAATAACACATGTAACACCCACTAAAACACACCCACAAATACAACACTGAAAACTTTAGATAACTTTTTTTTGACTTACAAGGATTTTAAAAGACACAACAAGAGATTACAATGGCTAAGACCAACTCACGATAGGCTTGAAACAACATTGACCACCAAGGTACAAGGAAATCACTTCCCATTTCGACAGAACATCACATACAAGTCCAAACACAAAACACACTTACGTTTAGGGGCATCCCATGAGGAAAGTCTTGTTAATATTTCTTGTTTACTAAAACATATTTTAATTCTTAACTTACATTCTTATAAAATTCATGTAATGATTCGCACAATTCTTTTCACAAGGGAGAACTTATTTCTTTTATATTATTAACTTTATAGATTAAGGCCAAGCTTTCTAAAAGAGGATCAAATGACTTAAACAAAAAATAGGAGGAGATTACCAAGGTCTTTGAAAGAAACTAGAGGAAGGAGATCTAATTGGATTCATCTGTAAGGCATCATTAGTTATTAGTCTAGATTTTAATGGCTAATAATATAACCATAAGGATTTAAGATTTCATTCAGGATGCTTCAGAGGAGATTGACATAGGTAGGAAAAAATACGTTCACAAAGGGTGAACTAGATTCAATGGTTTTTAATCAATCTCGTCCTACTTATTATCACCATATTACCTTCCAAGAATTAAATATTGATATCACCTTAAAGTTGTTTGAGAAATCGCCACGAGGGAGAATAGTGTTCATTAATTTAGCTAGGGCAGTAAGGTATACAATTTTTCTTTACAAAATAATGTTTCTTCTTTGAGAAATTAATGGCCTAATTGTTATCAAGTAGATCACAACTACATTATTCTTATTAATTTTCTGAATAATTTTTATAAGGATTGCTAACCCACTTTATTATGCCTAGGTTTATATTTATGCCATGACCTAGAGGGAGCTATTACACAAAATTTTAACTAAAATATATGTTTATCATTACCCTGTTTGTGAAACTATACAAGGTTACACATTTTATACATCATAGCATACAAACCCAAAGGTGGTGAAGGATTCTAATGAGATTTTACTTGAAAAAAAAAGGTAACAATATTTTTCAAATCCAAGCTAAGCTATCTATCAAATTTATTATAGTAAAATTAATTACTCAAATCCAAGCTAAGCTATCTCTCAAATTTATTATAGTAAAATTAATTACTCAAACAAAGTTGTGACCTAGTTATATTATTTACAATATTATTTACATGTTTCATTTTCAGACACATGTGATAGGATTACCCATAGTACCAACTAGGCCCATCAAACTTTCCAAACAAAAAAAATTTTAAAGGCTCTCAATAAAATAAAGAACATACGAACAAACAAGATTTGAAACAATACTGATGTAACTCTCCCTTTTCTACCCATGAAGGCCATCTACACATTTATACCCCGAGTCAGTTCGTGAGAACTAAGCATGAAAATGACTACACAAAGGAATAGTATGCTACCATTAACAATATCATGAAATGAACCTTATATTTAATGAAATAGTGCCAAGCTCTAAATCTCTACAACTTCTTTAATCATGCTAGAAGATTTATTGTTTTTACATTAAGAATGAAGCCATAAAAGGTTGTTATGAACATTGTTTCTAAAACAACCAAAAGTATAACCATCATTCTAGTAGGGGTCAATGACCCAATGAGTTTGAAACAAAGTGACGAGTGAATTGGGATGTTAATCATGTAATCATATGTAATATATGATTTAAAACCCCAATGCTCAAACATCGATTGACATTTCCTTAAATAAGCCAAATGATCTAATAGATTTAAAGTTAGGACTTCAACATCACATACTAACCGCTATTTTCCTCTTCCAAAGAAAAAGTCAACATTAAATCATCTTACCATGCTATGTACAACAATAAAAAGTAAGATAAAAGGAATAACTCGTATTTAGTAAATCAAAAAATTAAACTAAATCTAATGTCATTGTCTTACCACGATTTAAAATTACACATCAATCAATTTAATTACCCTTGAACCTATATCAATAAATTTTAAGCAACCATCCAAAAGGAACCCGTATGATGATGTTACAAGAATTGCACTTAGCCATATCACCTCCAACAGATCACCAAAAAAAATCCTTAATTTCCTTAATTTATTTGAACACCCTCGTTTGAGTCAAATACCTTAAAAAACTAAAACACAAGTATTTATATTAAACAAATAAAACCCTCTCTCTTATTTCCATTGAACGTAAGCATATTATTTTATCTCGCCACTCCTAAGTACCTCCAACTCTCAATTAGGAATATAATGAATAACCAAAGTCTTAAATCGGGTGAAACTTTCCTTAGTCACATCAAAGAATAGTAATTATAAATAGTAAATAACCATAATCATGTCAAAATTAAGACTTTCCTCTATCATCACAAATAAATCACAATCCTTCCTCTTCATAATAGTTGGACAGTAATAACCCTTATCCATCCTACTAGGTAATGGATTTCCTTAGGTTATTAAAATATGGCAACAATGATCCCCGATTGTAATAACAAACAAAAGAAGATAATCAGCCAAACTCCTCTCGTAATAGTTAAGACTTTACCATTATTTATATTTCTTCTTATTTCATCATGAAAGGGTAAGGCATCGACTACAAAAAAGCATCCTACTCATTAAGGTTCATGCAACCAAGTTAGCTAGACATTTTTATCTCATAGATATAAATACATCTACTCACCAGCTTTAGCTCGAGCCCTATATACCCTGTTGTCCTCATGATACTAAATTCACATAGTTAGAGGAGAGTGTAGGAGGGTGCACAACACTAAAGATTGTTTAGAACTTAACAAAAGTTCACAGAGCTCAAACACACTTACCCCTCAGTCAGATATACTTAGATTCACAACCTCAAAATGAGGCAAGTCCAGATTTAGAATACAACATAGAAACCCATCAAAACTTTCCAACATAGGTTCACAAAACCTAACGGCCCCTCCTAAGTGGAACTGAAAAAAAATGCCAATGATCAAAGGATAATATTATCTCTCATGTTTATAAAAAAATAAACATCGGGTTAGAATATCCAACTCCGTTAACAACTCTATGTCAACATAGCAAATACTCATTCAAGTAAATCAGTAACAGAATCTTCTCAGTGCACTCTCTATTATTTTTATCAGCTACATAGACTCAAATCTTTGTTGGGGTGATGTTTATTCCTAAGGGATAATGCCTATATTCTCTTATCTTCCTTCCCAAACTTAAGGTAGGTTTGTCAAACTATATTTTCACATAAGAAAACATCATCAAAAGAGAGACATGATGATAAAATGGTGAGCATCTAAGGGAAGTGGCTATATTTTATAGTATCCATCCCCAAGAATAAATCCGATGAATATTCTAAAAAAAAATTCCCTAGGCATCACATATCAGTCTCAAAGTAAGGCAAACAAATGCATTCATCACAGATTCTTGTAAAAGAACCCAACAAGCTATTCCTTAATATTTCCGTAAGATTTAAAACGTAATAAAAAGAAGAAATTTAAGTATTCATGTAACCATTGGTATACAAGAAGTAGCAAGAGCAAGTGAAGGATCAAGTTCCAAGACCGTTTGCAAAACCAAATCTAGCAACGGATCATCCCAAGAAGTAGCTAACATAAGAGAGAAAATTAAAAAAAAACTTGGAAGATGAGAATAAATAGAAAAACCACAAAATAACCCCAAGTAACAACCACTTCAGTAAATAAAAACAAATTTATTTCATGCTATGGTTAATGTTAGCATAGTAGATAGATGAGAAGAAATTATCATGCATGTGTATCTCCAACACTTGAAAAAAAAAATGTCTTGCTCTTGCAACAACCACACATGGCAAAAATTTATTTGTTTTAGCATGAAGAATGCCTATGGTTGTTCCAATTCTCTTGTTTTGATGCAGCTGGGAGGATGAAGGCACGACAGTGGAAAAACTACACCAAACATCATTTGCTTGCAAGGCCAACACATTTTCCATAGACCCCAAGCTGAAATATCTTCACCACATCCATGCAGCCAGGCAAGGCATTTTCAACCACCAAAATCTCTCACGCATCCATCCAAAATTTGTGTGAGAAGATTTCAATAATAGTCAGGAAAAAAATTTTAATTAAAGAAACTTGTAAACTAAAAAAAGGCACCCAGCTATCAAAACATTCCTCTGAAAATCACAGGCAAGGAGAAGGAAACATGAGGCTGTTTACCATCCAAATGCATTTCCTTATAAATTTTCAATGCCTATTTTCTTAACAGAAACCCAGTCATTTAGAAACCAGAGCTTAAATAGTCTATGCGACCACATTACTTTCACGTATTGGTGCACAATTTACATGCCAAGTTCTTGCTCCCCCATTAGTAGGCATATCTTTCAACATTGAAACAACCAATCCCCTGAAATATTTTGAACTGCAATAGACCATGTAGCCAATATAAAAATGGCATTTCAAACCACCAAAGGGAAGTGTGCCAATCACATCTAGAAAGGATTTAAAAGGCCTTTTTCTCAGCCACGTACTGGGCACGTCTTTAATTAAGACTACAATTTTAATACAGAAGGCTAGCTTCCAAGGCACTTAGACCAACCAAGAATGCCCAACACATTACTATTAATGGTCAGTAGATCAAATAACATAAAAAGGTATAGTTTATACAGCTAGCAGGGAGGATTGAAATGGTGGAGTGTCTTCGAAGTGGCAAGGTGGGTGGATGCCTCCACTAAACTCACCAATAAATTGCTATAATTATAGAGCATGCAAGGATGGCTAGATGGCCAAGGAGAAAACATTAAACATCTAACATGAACACCATGCCCTAAACAAATTTTGCCACCAACAACAAGCTCCTCTTGTGCAAATCGAGGCTCGGGTACAAGAGAAAACAATAAATAAATAAAATAGATTAAAGGTAATTAATAATATTCATGCAGATCGACACAAAATAAAATAATAATTAATCAAAAACAAATAATAATAATATTATTATTATTTTAAAACCCTTAAAAAAATTATTACTCATATTAATAATGACCAACAAGCAAGCTCGATAAGGCGAGAACAAGATTTTCCTTTAATAGGATAATTGTATAGGACGCTACAAGGTCCACAACTATAGGTGTCAACTATAACTCGAGAAGAAAAGATGGAGAGTAAGGGTGCTAAATATTCATTGTGATAAGGATGAAGTCAACTAACAGTCAACCAGACCACACTCACAACCTTCCCATGGTTAGCAATAGGGTTGTCAGGGCAAACACTGAGGTAACGTTGAATGGATGATTACAACACACCCCATCCCATAAAAACATCTAACCCAATGAACTTAAAAGGGTTGTAGGGTTAAATCCCAACCATTGGATTCATTTAATCTCAACCCTTAGATCTTAGGGATTTCAAAAATCCCTAAAAACCTTAAGGGAGTTTATAAATTTTGTGTTTTGTTTGTTCTCTCCTTTTATTTCTTCTTGTGTACAGATGAGGGTTGAGGGAGTAATGGAGGAGATCATGTATTTTTTTGTTCTTGAGAGATCCATATAAACACTCACCAGATTTGGGTGGAGAAACACTATTTTTTTTCTTTTCTTTTTCTTTCCTAGCTAGGGTTTTCGACAATATTTATTTTCTAGAATGAAAATACAAAGATCTAAATCTTCTTTTTTTTTCTGTGAAACTTTACATATTTATGAATGCCTATGTTTTTTTTTGTGTGTGTGTGTGTGTTTGAGCTACAATGGGCCTATTATGGCCATGAATTTGGTGCAGAATTGTGCCATAAAAGAGTACAAGGGAGGAACAAGGCGGGGGTGGGGTTTTGGTGAAAAGGAGAGGTGACGGATTATGGTGACGTATGGGAGGCATAACAGTTATAGAAGAAAAAGGATAACAATAGTGTGGGGGTCATGGCCATAGTTGTGGTGGGAGTAGAAGAAGAAGTGGTGTTGGGGTTGGGTAGGTCATGGCCTCTCCCAACCTTCACACCCCAAGATTTTAATTAAAATATAATTTCTTTTTAATGAAAATGCACCATAATGTGTGTCCAATAATGTGTGTGTGTGTGTGTGTGTATTTAAATAAGGATATTACAATGCATTCAGATTAAATTTCAGGTTTCTAATTTTTATTCACAGAGATAAAAAGGAATTAATGATTTCATGAGAGTGGTTTGCTTTAAGATGCGAAGCATATAAATTATAGGTGTACACAAACACACACACAACACATGTATGTATAGTATAATATATTTTAAAGAAAAGAAAAGTTTAACTGCTACGTTTTGAAAATTACTATAGAATAAGGGAACGAATCACTAAATTGATTTTTTAAAATATTTTTTCCTTTGATACAACAAGTAAATCAAGAGGACAATCTCTGCAAATGTATACACTCCACATTCAATGAATTTATCTAATCTTCCTACAATACATATGAAATTCAACCAATCCTTTATATATGTATATGTATATGTATATGTATATGTATATGCATATGTGTGTTTGTATATATATATATATATTCTTGGACTTTAATTTCAAGGAGGTGAAGCTATATCCCAAGCTTCCCAACTAAAATTTATAGGTTTTCAAAAAAAAAGGGGGGGAGATCATTTCATTATAAAAGCATCACACTTTAATGGAACAACATTCCTCTTAATAGATGAAGGACATACCTAGGCTTCCCATAAAAAAACCAAATAAAGAATAGAAGTCCATTTCAACAACACTCCTTTTTAGATACACCTACATTTCAATATTTCACTACTTTTAAGTTATAGAAAAATTAAGGGAATGTTCATTATTACAAGCCAAAAGGTATAGTAGTTCATAAAATTCTTAATATTTCTCATTCTAAATAAGATACCAAAAATGCAAAATTTCCAAAATCAATCATATCTTTCATTTCTTGTTTAAAAATAGTACAAGTTCCTTTCAAACTTTTAGTATGAAAAACTACATAATCTAAGAAGATTTAAAGTATAAGTTTTTCCCATAAAGTGGGACAATTTTACAAGTCGCCAAGATGTTTCAAACAAGGATTTAAAATGATTCTTACCAATATTAAAGAGGAAATTGATCAATGTGACCAATCTTACAAATACACAATTAAAATACAAGGCTCATCCCAAGATGGGAGACTAGAAGACACGAGCTTCAACATTTTTTTTATAAGAACCAAGTATAATACAAGAGTAAAATCCTTCCCCGAAATTGGAGGAGCAACATGTCAAAGTATCCATTTATTCTCCATCAATATTCAAAAGAAAAATCTACACGTTTTCCATTCCATAGGATCTTCAAATCACAAGGAGATAGGGCCCGGTTACGTCCCAACCTATTAGTATCATTACATGCCAACAACAAATAGAGGAGGACATGCTAGCCTCCCTCCATACCCATACGAGAGAGAGAAAACAATCCTTAAGTATGCACAAGTGGGTAGGGAAATTAAAAAAAAAACAAAAAAATAAAATGTAACAACTTTCAACACACAAAACACCAAAAATCAGCACAAAAAACAAGGGGGGAAAACTCTATGTTTTCCCTCTAATGGGGAAGAGTCGAGGAAAAATCCAAGCATTCCAAAAGTGTGATCTAAAAAAAGGAAACACACACAAAAATAACTCGATAAACCCTCATTATCCATCCATGCAAAAAAACCCTCCTTATTTCTCTTCCCAAGCACAAAATTTCCTCCTTGGGAGGATTTTTTAGCCTCATTGTGTTTCCTTTCAAAGGATTGGGAAAGAGGTTCAAACCATATGAACAACCTTCCCCACCTCAAACCATATGAGGGGACAAAGATAAACATTTTCAACATTTATTCTTCATCAAGCCATGTGATAAAGACAGAAATTCCACCCCTCTTCTCTCACACTACTCGAAAATTCATCACTACATATGATGGATGGAGAAAATAAATTGAACACATAAAATCATAACCATACAATAACATTATGTACTGTCCATGTCCCTTCGACACTTATTACATTTTGATTTTGAGTACTATTGGTTATATACATGGATATTATTGTATCATTTTGTTTTATCATGATGATTAGATGATAGAGATACTTTGATTATTGATGGATTTTGATTCATAGTATGATTGTGTGGATTTCTTAGAGAGAAATTTTATATTGATGATGATGTGTTGTTGACATATTTATATCTATTTTGACATTCATCATTTTCTTCATATTGAGTAGGACTTAGCAGTGAACTAATCTTGTGATCTTATTGGTATTAATGAAATATAGAATTGAGATGTTGTTGGAATTTTAAAATACTAATATTATTTTCCTAGATGATGATTTAATTTATGTATGGATGATTGTTTCTTTATATTCATATATTTTACCTCTGTTGTTTTGATGTCGCCATGAGGCCAAATGAGGTATTGTGTGTTTTACAGGCGTTTATATCACAACAATCAAAGGGGGATTGAAGACCAACCGCATCGGAATGCTAGATGGATTCAATGATGGTAACCTTGGAAACATGTGTTATGTTGTGTGTGTTTTATTTTTTCTTAGTGGGGGTCCCCATGGGGGGTATTACCTCCTATTATGACCAAGGGGTTTGTGTGTTGTTCTTTTATTTTCCTTTATTTAATTTTACAATACGTGATTTTATGGTGATGTAATTTCCTTTTATCAATAATTAATTTGTGTCTAGATTAGAAAATTATTCAAGTTGCTAAGCTAATTATGGAAGGGAAAAAAATAAGCCATTTATTAGATTAGATGGTTATTTGGTTTATATTTTTTAAGTTGATTGTATGTGATCTTGAGTGTTGTACACTCTACCACTCCTTAGAAATTCAGATTTGGCCTTAAGGGCCAATTTTAGAGGCTTGTGGTAAAATTTAAACTTGTCCCACACCTCTTAATTTATTATACCTACCCTACCTATGGATTGGGGGGTCAAAAATAGACCCCATTATGTGTTTTAGGAGGAAAAAGGTGAGTTTTAATTGCACTTTATTACATATGTTTATTTCTTTGTCCTAAAGGGTATGAGTTAGAGTAGTGTGTGTGAGATGTTTTTCATACCTCTCAACCACCAATTTATTTTCCTTGGAGTATGGGTTGGACTTGGATGGTGTAGAGTGGAGAAGAAATTATTTGGCATCCTACATTGAGCCACATCATCTCCCTCCTCCCCTTTTCTATTTATTCAAATATTTGGGAAGTAAATGGGGTTACTTGCTTAGCTTTGGATCTTGGATTTTTTTATTGCTTGCTTTTTGGAATAGAATAGAGTTGGGAGTTGCTCTATTTTGAAGGATTTTTGGAACTTGCTTGAAAATTGGAGCTTTATCATGGCAAGGTACGATCTTGCACTCTTGTTTTCTTTTTTCTTTTCTTTTATGTTATGTGTTGTATGGATGTGTGTTCTTCTTGAAGTGTTGGGTAATAAATTGACGTTAGGTTGTGTTGAGATTTGGAAATGGGGATTAAATATGTTGGGAGGCATAAGAACTTATTTGTGTGTTTAGGAGGGAGTGGGTTTTGGATGCCCCACCTTATTATATATTTTTATTTTGTGTATTATGGGAGCCATAAGAGAGAGGGGGCCATAAGAGTGAGGGAGTCATAAGAGACATAGATATGTTGTTGTGGGGAGAAATAAGAGATATTGGGATTGATTATGTTGTGGAGGATTTTAGAGGTGGTCATCCAAAATCTTAGGAGGCACAAGGGCTCCCCCATGTTCCTATTTCTACTTGGCTTATTTTAGAACCATTTTTTGGGATGTTTTTGTGCTGAAAAAAAACTATTTTTGTGTGGTTATATTTGTTGAGTGTTTGTTACATAAAATTAAATGTGGAATCATTCTATAGTTTCCATGTGTTTTATCCATCCCTCATTTCCTTGTGGTTTGGGATTGGGGGCCAATGAGAAGAATCATTTCTTCTTCTCATTGGAGTTTTGGTTGGGTGGAGAGTCTTGCCTCTCCCCCATTTTTGGTTGTTGTCATCAAGTGAAGAAAGATGGATCCTTGTGGAGATTTGATTATTCAAGAAATAATGGAGGACAAAATATATGTCATTATAGTTACCATCTTGGTAAAATTATCACTTCAAGTGGAATATTTATTGTACTTTTTTGAAAAGAAAAGTTATATTGATTTTTTGTTATTAAGATTGTAGTGCATGTGGGAAAGTAAAGCAAGTTGATGTAATAAAAATGTGATTTCAAAGATAAAATAGCTTGTTCTCATTTTAGTTGAATTGTAGCCTTAATTAGGTGTGTTACATATTTTTAATTTGGTTATATATATATATATACATAAATATATTTAATCACTAATATTTGTGATTTCAGGTTTTTAACCCATTAAAATTGTTTAAAATGTTATATATATATATATATATATATATATATATATATATATATATATATATATATATACATCTATATCTATATCTATATACCTAAATTAAAACATATATCAAATTTAACTATATCACTAAAATGGGGCAAAAACCATAAGCCCGTTTGGGCAAATCAAAAAAATATTAGTTAAATAAAATAAATAAATACTTTGAAACCCTAAATTAGGGTGTAAAAAAAATAATAAAATAGATGAGACATGTTTGTCTCTCCAAAGGCTTGATATTTCCTCTAATGGTTTCCAACTTCACCTCCACCAATATGAAAAACAAAAGAGAAATAATAAGTCAAAAGAAAAGAGAAAGAAGCCTTTCATAAGTAAACTTATGGTTAGTGAAATCCTTTCATCTTGTGGCTCGAAATGAATCCATCCCTACAAAAAGTAGGTGGGGAGTGGTTGAGTAAAAATTTAAATTTTAAATTTGAAATGCATGGGTTGACTTTTTAAGAGGCCACTTTATTTTTGTAAGGGGAGGGTTTTTTCTTCTAACCCTTTTGCTAAATTAGGGACCTTGTTATTTGATTTAAATCTAGTCACCTTGTGGGATTAAAATAACTTTAGTATTTAATTAAATAGACCCCTTTTCCCATGGGCTTTACTTGCGCAATTTTAGCTTTGGTGTAAATTAAATTTTATCAAAATTAGATTAAAGGGAAACTAAACCAAGCCTTAGGCTAACTTGCTTTATTCATATGTATTAAGGGAATTATTATTTTTATTCTAATGGGGATTAAATAAGGAAATTTTTATTATTAAATTAAAGTAACTTACAAACATGAATGTGACAACTGTTAATTTGAAACTTTTTGTGGGCACATTTTAAAAAAAAATTCATAATTTTTCTAGCTTTCCCTAGGTTGTTCTTGGGTTTCGTGTATGAAAATGTTTAGTGGGCGTTACGCATTCACACATAAACACACACACACACACACACACACACACATCCATTTCCTTCTCCAAATTCATGAAATAAACCAAAGTAAATCATAAGAATCCTACCTCAAACAGCTCTCCAAGTTTCTAAGTCATCCCATCAACTCCAAAGCCAAAGCAATAATCTCAGGTCCCAAATCCAAAATGCAAAAATGACAAGCTGAAGTTGTATTCCTCCGAGGAGGAGGTATGTGAAGATAATAAAGGAAATATCCTCCCCAAATCAGAGGGTGACATGTGTCAGCCCTCTCTTTTCCCAAATCCAAGATTCTAAAAATAAAAAGAAAGTAAAAATAAATCATTTTAAGAACTAATTCCCCAAATTCCCTTAAATGTTAGTAAGTCAAAAACCATCCAAATTTTTAGAAACACATAACCCAACCATTTCTATTAGAATAGTGAAAATCAAGAGGTAAAATGGGAGGGAAAAATCCCATTTGACTAAGAACTTAAGCCCTGTACCCATTGGTAGGATCCAAGGGCTCTTTTTCATGAAAAGAGAACCCCCAAAGATGAAAGGCATCCCAAAAATTACCATTTTAAACCTTGTTTTGGGTTTGAAAAAATGCCACAATAATGGAGGTTTTTGGGCCCACACAAGGGGTGTTTATATAACCCTAACCTCCCAAAAAAAAGCTTAATTAATCTAATACACTTCTACTACAAGTGGCGACCACTAGGTCCCTTAAACTAGATTACAAGATACTAATAAAACATAATTACATTAATTGTAAATTTTGAAGTCACCCATGGTGCCCCTTAAAATTTATGCCATAAAACACATACATAAGGCTGCAATAAATAGTGAAAGGCTTGAAGGCTCAGCTGATTTGGCCGCTTGTGCATCTTGAGTTGTCACACTGAAACCAATATTCTCCCATGCCTTGTAATCTACACACTCATTCCAAACATTAAACATATATATATATATATATATATAATATATATATATAGATACATACGTACATACATACATACATACATACATACATACATACATACATCATACATATATATATATATATATATATATAAAAGATAAATAATGACAATAAATAATCATGGTTAGCATGATAAGAATGAAATAATAATATTAACCCACGATGGTCATATACTATCAATGTGCATCCATAATTAAGAAAGATATGAGCTCTAGCAAAAATAATCATGATAATATGTTATAGCCAGAATACACCAATGCTATCAAAGTATGAAATGATAACATAAATACATAATAGGTCAAATAGGATCAATTGTATCATGTACTACTGGAAACCAAATTTATGTGTTGAAATGAAACTATGATAACAATCACTACTAGATTGGTGCTTTGCACCCTAATCATCACATGAGCCATCAATAAATATGAATGAAATAACATAGTATCTAGATAGAGATATAAACCATGTCCAAAATATACAATAGGCAAAGAGTCACCTGCTGAACTTAAGTAACAATAAAGTGGGCTCTCTATCCCCCTCTCCCAAAATTATAATTCCTCTTGGAAGTCACTAGAATAGGTAGTGAAATGAACCCATGAGGTATTGTGTCCTATCACATGATTGAGAGTTACAACATGTAGTGCCCAATTAAAAAAATAGAAAAATAAATCAAAATAAATAAATAAGAGAGAGGTTTGTTTGGTGGGATTTGATTGAGATTTTTCTGGAGGATTTCATGTAGCAAGGGGAAGACTACAGTCAGCTTAAAAGGGCATGTGGGTAGCCCAAGGGAATGTCAGACCTTTTATTTCCCTTTCTTAGAAATCTAAAAAATTATTTTGAGATTTGGAGACATGGATCATGCAGAAACCCAAGGAAACATTGTAAATTTAACAGTTTGGATAGTTGCAATGATGGAAGAATTCATAGGGGCATGGGTTTTCTCATAGATGGTTGGACTATTTAATGTAGGCAACAAATAGGTCTCCAACTTGATCCATTTACTCAGCCATGCACTCCCAACCTTTGTCAAAATTTTAGCCTTTGAACAGGATATAAGGATCCATCAAAGAAAAAAAGATATAGAAATTTTGTCAAGCAATGTAGTTGCAAGTGCTCTCATACGTATGTATGTAGAATATGGAAGCATGCGATTGGCTGTGAACTATTTGACTATGCCTAAAATGTCACCTCATGGACTGCAATGGCTGCTAGATTTGCATAAAGTGGGTTTGATGATAAGGATTAGAAACTTTCAAGAAAATGCTATTGATAGGTACAAAACCATGCTTCACAACTTTTGCCAACATTCCTCCCAACTTGTGTAAAAATGGAACTTCTGGAATAGGGTATGGGCATCTAACATAGTGTTAAATATGGATAAATATTACCAAATGTTTTTGTTGCAATTTGGCCTTGGTAAACACATATGCAAAATGTGGAAGCATAGCCAGGCACGTGAACTGCATGAAATTATCTAAAAAAAATGGAGTCCTATAAAATTCCTTAATTGCAAGATATGCATTGTTTCGATTAAGGAAGCAATAAGCATTCAAGTTTTAGCTCTATTGTAAGCACAACCTTCTATGCTACTATAACCACAACATTTTATGCTACTAGACCCGGGGTGTCAAACTTAGGTATTCGTGTCCTTTGGTATTTGTGAGAAATAGAAAATTCACCAACTAAAACAACCCCTTATGTCTACCTTGAAAATTTAGAAAATGCAATTTTGAGAGGCTTGCAAAACAACATTCTGAGCCCCGTAAAGGATATGTCAATTGTTTTATATGTTCATTTTTATGTATAGAGTCACGTCAAGCAATAGCCCAACCTTGTTTGACAATTTTATTTCTCTTCACAGCACATCTGAGAGCCTTGGTGCTCTACTTTTCCACTTTTAGGAAGTTGCAAAAATTGAAAAATTTGGCATTCATTTTAAGCTACCATTTGAACCCTGAGAAATGAAATGTATTTCCACCTTTGCAAACCTCTAGTATATGTACTAGACAATTTATTTCAACCTCCAGTTTAGGAAAACTAACTATTCTATATAGTTTGAAAAGAGCATTTATTAGGCCTCAGTTTGTTGTTTGACTAGGTCAGACTAGCTCAATTATGACCGATGGTTCTAGAAAACTTGTCTGCTTTTGCAATCAATTTACTAATTCTCAATCCCGTCAACTCTATTATATTTTCCATATATAGGGGGATTTGTTGGAAATTTATCATTGCACGTTCATCCATCAAACGTTAGCTTGTGACGTGGTTTTATGAGCCCTCGAGCTAAATTTTTATTGTTTGTAACTAGGCCAGTTACTACCGATGGCCTCAGAAATCTAACCACCAATAATAAACCATTCACAATTTCTAGATTTCATCAGTTCATGTGAATTCTTAGTCTATAGGAGGACATATAGAAACTTACCCATGGTGTGTTTGGTCATTAGAGGACAACATTTGAGAGTGGTTCTCTCACCTCTGAGCCTTTTTTGAATGTTTCTACAAATAGTAGGAAAATGTAAAAACAAAGTTGTAGGACCCATGTCGAGTTTCCAAACCATCATGAAAAATTGTTGACACTTCTAATTAACTGCTTGAAACTCTACTGTGTGACTATTATGTGAAATTAAAATTTTAGAAAAATAGTGTTTATCTCTCTTCCTTATTTGTTTCTCTCCTTGGGTAAGAAATGAAGTGAACTGAAATGAAATAAATATTTTTCTCTAACCTTCTCCTTTCAAATGCAAATTATAAATGGTATTATATAAATGTGAAACTAAAAATGTTAATTATACTAGATTTGGGTGGATGTCATGCCAACGATTTATTGTTGATTTCATGCTCACATGGATTTGCAGGGTGGAGGTGAGATGGAAAAAATGCATGGTGTAATCCATTGTTTATTATTGTAATTTATATAGGATATTGAAAAATGTATATGTGATAAATGTATTTCCATGTTACTGAAATTTATATTTGAAATTTGGTAGTCAATATGAGATGCTAGTTTTAGGAATGCCTTCGGAAATGCACATTTAATAATGGGTACCTTTTTTATTTAGTTTTTCTTGTGGCAAAATTTGGATATGTTAAATGAATTTGAATGTAATATCTTATAGTGAATTTGTAGTGTCCAATAGTTGATTAATTAAATGATGTGTTTTTTTTTTTACAATGAAAATGCAATAAAGAAATCTAAGTGAATTAGTCAACCCTAGTAGAAAATTTGTGTATAACTAACTGTAACCCCCACTAAAACAAAATGACCACTCAATACCCAAGGACAACCTAGGTTTAGATATAAAAATTACGGAATAATGTTTTTTGAAAAGCGTGACCATCACTAGGCTTTAAGCAACAGTTGTCATAACAAAGATTCAAAGTCAATTATAATTTAATAAATGAAATTTTCCCATTGTAACAAACATTAGATCCACATTAAACAATTAATGAGTATAATTAATCCAAAAATAGTTAAATTTCTCTTAGGTGTTAATTTATTAAATAATTAAATTCACACTATAGTTAAATATTCCTTAATTAATTTTAGATGGCCAAAGGGGTAAAAGCAATTAAATTCCTAAGGTTTTTAATTTCACTAGGTATAAACAATAAAATAGATTATTATTTACATGGGATAGAAATAATTCTCTTATTCCATAACGTGACCCCTTAAAAAAGTCAACCCTTGCTTTAGGGTTAAACATTTAAGTTAAAAAGGCAAAATTTCCCACTTACCCACTCTCAGACTCATCTTTACACTTCAACCTGATTTTTCACATAATTAATGCACTTAAGGTTTCTTAAAAACATTTCAATTATATAGGAAATTTCTTCCCCTTTCCAATGATATAAAGAGGTCCTCTTAAGTCCTCATATTTCTCAAGTTACGGGCCAGCGGTCCTTGGGAGGAAACTTTTCCCAAATGTAGGCATGCGTTCCTCGGGAAGAAATTTTTCCCAAAGGCGAACCAATGGGCCCAGGGAAGAAATTTTTCCCAAATGCAGACCTGCGGGCATGGGGAAGAAATTTTTCCCAAAGCTGGACCTACTGGCCAGGGGATGAAAATATTCCCAAGTAGCAAGGGACACATGGCATGTTTTTAAGCCCACAAAGGAAAGTGGGTTGTCGAAGGTAATTTGGATTTTAAATATTTTTGTTTGAAAGGGAAAAATGGTTCAAAAACATCCGCGCCTCCACCGATGCCTAGGGGTGCCATGTGTCTAGCCCAAAATCTACAAGCGGGAAGTGCACTATTGGATAAATCTTAGAAATGTTGGCTTTTATTTTAAAAAGCGAAAAGGTTAAAAACAACTCGCACCTCCACCAACGCCAAGCGAAGCCACGTGTCAGTCCAACAGTGACCTATGAGAAGGCAGGTGAATGGGGAAACTTAGGAGTTTTTTCCAATATTTTTCCAAAAACAATAAGGTATAAAACAATATGCACCTCCACTAACGCCTAAAGAAGCTAGTTGGTAGAACCTCATTGGCTACGAGGTGGTGGGCCGTTGGGGAGACTTCTAAATATTTTACCATTTTTTTTCAAAAAGAAAGTTTGTATATTTTTTTTTTCGAAAGGGAAAAGTCAAGGTTGAGGAGCCACAGGAGAACTTGTGACTTTTTCTTTTTTACAAAAAGTGCCCTAAGTGATATTCGGGCCCGTGGATCTGATTTACAAAAATTTCCTTTTTGATAGTTAGGTTTTTTTTTTAAACAAAATGATGTCAAAACTTCAGAAGGACATAATTTTTGACTAGGATCTCGGATTTGAGAAAATGAGGACTTTCTCGAAAGGGCTCGAACTGCTCTTTACATAGGAAACATCAAAATTAATTTTTGACAAATTTAAGTAGGTGAATTTGACAAAAATGATTTTCCTACCATTAGAACATGAATTAAAAATTTTCAACTACCAGACTTGATTCGATCTACCATTATTTTTTCTTAAACATGCCAAAAATACATGGAGGATCACACTTGATATAAATTGGATGAATTTGCAAGGATTAATTGATTAATGATTGAGATTACAAAATGAATTTATTTTCTTTTCTGTGAAACTGCATTATTATGCCACTTTCCTGATTACTAGAGTTCTGAATAAATTACTAGGGAAATGAAAATGTTTTATGATATACTTTTTCCATCCTTAGTTCATTTTAAATTTTCAGTTTGACCTTCATTATTGTAAGGTACTCTGTATGTTTTTTTTCTGACATTTATTGCAAGTTTGAAGCAATCTAATAGAGATCCACGTATTTCAAACTGGATATTTATCTATTTCTTTTGCCATGCTTTAAAGACTTAAGTTCATTCCACCATAAATTTACAATGTTCATCTTTCCTTCAATCAATATGTGAAAAGCAAGAATGTAATTCTATTTTGAAAACGTGTCATTCAAATAATACATAGGAATGTAATAATTTTAACACAGACATTTCTAGCCTTCAACAGAGAGTTTACAATATACATACAACAACAAGTTTTAAACAATAGTACCACCATTTGTTGAAAGGTGAATAAACATTCAATTAAATGAATTAATTCCTTTTACACTTCTTTTCTATTTGCAAAAATATGCCAAATAAATCTTTCTCATTCCTCTTTCACATACAAATACAAAGTTCATATCCAAAAATAGAGCAACTTTTCACTAGAAATATTATTACAAGGTCATCCACTTGGAGTGGGAAATTTTACAATAAGGGAACCCAAGAAGAACTGCAAGATTTTTCTTCATACACAACTCCAAGAAACAATAACAAGAGATATCTTCCAAATCTCATTTGCTCACAACAATGAAAAGGGGGAGAGGTGACACTCTCCACCCAACCAATAATTCCAACGAATAGGAGAATTTGTCCACCTCATTGGCCCCCAAGCCCCAACCACATTCCAATAGAAAATGGATTCAACTCATTGCAACAAGAAAAGCTTCCACAACACAAAACAAATTTCACAATCATATAACAATCTAAAATAAAATGTAGTTACAGTCACAAGAAGGGAAATAACAAAATATACAAAGCCTCATCACACAAAGGCCCAAAGACAAAGATATATGGGGGAAGTTGTTTATACCTCCCAATGGGGAATGGGTGACTACCTTAAAAACCAACCAAAATATTCATCTCAAACCCCTACATACTCTTCTGCCTCCCCCAACTACCGCTTATTCCTCCCCATTCTCTTATGCCTCCCCCAAAAGTAAGATGTGCAATATATTTCTTGTCTAAGGTGGAACACCCAACCTAAAATCCCTCCACGAATAACTCTTATGCCTCCCCAAAAAATATCCCCATAGTCTTCTCCTGCACCACACCTAGGCAATCTACCCAACAAACCAACAAACATACCAAACATTCAAAAACATTCACATAAGCACATTACATAAAGAAATTTTTTTTACGAGAGTCAACCTCCTACCTCTTCATGAAAGAGATTGATCAAAAAATTCAACTGCAAGATTCTTAAAATCAAAACAGTCCCAAAGCAACAACAATTCCCCAAGCATTCAAAATCCTCTAACTCTCTCCAATTTCAAGAACACTAGACCAACATGAAGTAACCCCTATGAAGTAACCCCCAAAACAAAAAAATAATTCAAATAAATAGAAAAGGGAGAGAGGAGGATGAGGTTACTCCATTTATGATGCCACATCACTCATCCTCAACTCCACCTCACAAGTCAAATTCAAACTCCAAAGAAGAAATAATAAGGTGGGTGAAAAAATTACCGTTTACTTACACACACAATCCAAGTCCATACCCCAAGGACCAAAATTAATTTCATGTAAAAAGGTGCAATTAAAACCTACAATTTTTCTTCTCAAAATACATAATAAGGAATAATTTTAACCCTCAAACCCATAGGAAGGTTTGGTGTAACAATTTAAGAGGTGTGGGACAAGTTTAACTTGTCCCACAAGCCTCCAAAATCAACTATTAATGACATGTCCAAATTTGAAAAGGAATTTGGAGTGTTTCACACACAAGGTTACTTACACATCACTTACAACACATAAACCAAGAGCTAAAAACTCTAATAAATGCATTCTTTTAACCCATTTAATTTATTTAACAACATGATTAGTGAGTAATCTAGACATAAATGAAATAAATAATAAAGGGAAGTACATCACTAAAATCACATACCAAAATTAAACAAAAGAAACTAAATAAAAGAATACACCTAAACCTTTGGTTACATTCGAAGGTGATCCCCCCCATGGGAACCCCTAACAAAAATTCAAACACACACACATGAAAAATATACGTTGCCATGGTGACCTTTGTTGAATTCATCTATACTTCTGATGTGGTTGGTCCCCATTCCCTCAATGTTTTTTGTGACATGTTTATCTGTAAAACAAAAATACCTCCTTATTCCTTTGGGTTGCATCAAATCATCCAAAATAAATATACAATATAACTCCAATTCATCTATGTAAATCAAAAACATCATCAAGCAAGTAATGACATTATTTACAATTTCATCCATAATCATAAGCTCACAAGATTAATTCAATTTTCTAGGTCTACTCAATATGACGAAATAACACATGTCTAACAACACACACACACACACACATACATAAATACATATATACATATATGTGTGTGTGTATATATATATACACACACACACACATATGTATATATGTATTTATGTATGTGTGTGTGTGTGTGTGTTGTTAGACATGTGTTATTTCGTCATATTGAGTAGACCTAGAAAATTGAATTAATCAAGATAATCATAAGATCACAAGATTAATTCAATTTTATAGGTCTACTCAATATGACGAAATAACACGTCTAACAACACACACACACATACATACATAAATACATATATACATATATGTGTATATATATATATAACCATGTCAACATCATAACAACATCAGTATAAAATGTCTCCAATTATCCACATGCATCATATATGAATCAAAATCATCAACAGTACATGATCTCTAACATCTAAGATCATACCAACTCAAAAGCTACAATAATGTCCATAAATATAGTCAATAGTGTCAAAATCAATATCAAAAGGTGTTGAAGGGAAGTGGGCACTACATCCCCCTCCCCTTAGACTTGAATTCCTCTTGGAAGTCATTGGAATAGGTGTGGGAACTGAACTCGTAGCAAAGTAGCATTCTCTCATGTAGCCACAGTCTCATCATATTTTTCCAAATGCACTCGATCCTAGTCAATCTTTCTACCTTGAAGGCCCAGGGTCCTGCACTCTATAATGGGGATGGGCTCCACGATCACCTCTCCCTAATCCTACACCTGCAAAGAGGTCCAATCCAACACATGAGAAGGATCTGCAATATATATCCTAAGTACAGAAGCATGAAACACATCATGGATGTAAGACAAGCTAGGTGGAAATTCTAGATGGTAGGCCAAAGGATTGATATGCTAATGAATCTCAAAGGGCTAACGAATCTAGGATCTAACTTATAACATTTTATATAATGGATAGGGCTCTAATGTGGCCTAGTATGAAGGAAAACCTTCATGCCCACATCAAAACTATGGTCGGTCCTATGCTGATTTGCATACTTCTTCTGTCTCTCATGTGTCTCCTGTAGTCTCTATCTAATCATAACCACATACTACATGATGTCCTATAATAAAGATGGCCCAAGATAAATCATGTTCTCTAACCTATCCTAATTAAGAGGTGTCCTACACTCTTTACCATATAGTTCCTGGAAAGGAACCATGCCTATCAAACTCTAAAAACTATTATTGTAGGCAAACTCCACCAACTCCAAATACTTCTCCCATCTCGAGTGGTGATCCATAACATAAATCTTAAGCATGTCCTCTAAGATCTGATTCACCCACTCGATCTATCCATCTATCTCAGGGTGATACACCATGCTCAAATTAATCTTTGTTCAGAGTGCATGTTCCATGGTAGTCCAATAGTGGGAAGTATATCGAGGATCACGGTCGAAGATAATATTCTCTGGAATCCCATGCAATCTAACAATCTCATCTAGATAAACCCATGCCACTGCACTAGCTGTATAGGTGGTCTTCACCAGGGGAAAATGAGCCACTTTTTTTAATTTATCCACCGTGACCATGATGGTGTCGTGGTGGTATCTCAACATCAGTAGCCCAAAAATGAAGTCCATGGAAGTGGTGTCCCATCTCCATTCTAGTATAGCATGAGGAAAGAGAAGGCCACCTGGATGTTGATCCTTAGCTTTAACTTTTTGACACTCTAAATAGTGTAACACAAACTAATCCATGTCTCTACGAAGTCCCCTCCAGTGATACAATTGTCTCAAAGTGGCATGCATTTTCTTCACACTGGGATGGGATGAATAGGGTGCATGATGTGCCTTTGTCAAGATGTCTTGCCTCAAGCCACCATCTCCAGGAAGATAAATCCGGCCTCTATGCCTAAGAAGGCCATTTGCATCCAATGAAAAACCATCAAAATTCCCCTCAAGGGGTCTCTGAGACTTGATTTCTGCTCTAGCTGCAATGTAGAAGTTGTCTTGAGGAAACTGCTATAGAATCCTACTTTGCAAATCTATGGTCACTGTAGTGGCCATAACCACATGTCTCTGACTGATAAGAGTTTTTACAACCACATTCACCTTCCGCTCCACACAGTCTATCTCCATATCGTACTCATAAAGAAACTCCATCCAACTCCACTGATGAGCATTGAGATTGGGCTACGTGAAGAGGTGGTAAAGACTCAAGTGATCAGTCCTGAGTGTGAATCTCTGACTAAGAAGGAAGTGTCTATATCAAACCAAAGCATGTATAAATTCCACAAGATCCATATCATGAGTAGGATAATTGAGCTCATAATCTTTGAGCTTGCAAGACTTAAAAGAAATTACACTACCCTCTTGCATGAACAAAACTCCAACTTCTACCAAATAAGAATTTTTGCATACGAAAAAATCACCTTGCGGATCTAGTACTGCAAGAACGGGCACTTTCGTGACACATTCCTTCAGTGTCCTGAAGGCTTTCTCACATCTATCTGATAAAAAAACTTCTTCCCTTTTTCGTTGAAAGGAAGTGATGGGATACGCAACCTGAGAGAATTCCTAAACAAATCTCCTGTAATATCCAGCTAAATCCATGAAGCTACGCACCTCTGTCACACTAGTGGGTGCTGGCTAATCCATAATAGCTCGAATCTTGGAAGGATCGATTGTAACACCTTCCCCCTAGAAATGATGTGGCCCAAATACTACACCTCTGTCTAAAAGAGTTCACACTTCTCTAGGTTCCCATAAATCTTCTACTCATGAAGACAATAAAGAACCTTGTTAAGATGCCCCTCTTGCTCCTCATGCATACGTGAATAAATAAAAATGTCATCAAGGAAGATGAGCACAAAGCGATCTAGGAATTTCCTGAACACCCCATTCATCAAGCTCATAAACATTGTTGGGGAATTTTTCACACCAAAAGGCACCGCGGTGAACTCGTAGTGGCCATATCTCATATGGAAGGTGGTATTATGCATGTCTTCCTTCATAATCCTCAGTTGATGATAACCTGACTTAAGGTATATCTTGGAGAAAATTGTGGATTCCTTCATCTGATCAAATAAATAATCAATGTGTGGAAGGGGGTAATTGTTGCTGATCGTTACTTTGTTTAGCTAGCGGTAATCAATACACAACCATAGAGATCCATCCTTCTTTACAAAAATTCACCGGTGCTTCCCAAGGGGATACACTAGGAAATATTAGGCCTTTCTCCAAAAGGACCTCAAGTTGTAACTTGAGCTCACAAAGCTTAGGGGTAGTCATCCGATAAGGTGCTCATGAGATAGGATCTTCTCCCAGAACTAGATCTATGTGAAAATATATCTCATGTGGGGGTGGTAACCCTGGTAGCTCCCCTAGAAAGACATCAAAAAACTCTCTCAAGATGGGATGCTCATCAAGCGATGGTCTACTAGACTCACCCTTCGATCGGTCACTAACTTTGATAGCATACATTTGACAACCCCATCGCATACACCTCTTAAGCTATATGGAGGAGATGGTGTGAATGGAAACGGGACTCCTAACCCCTACTATGAATGAATAAACTCCTAAATCATCTACAAATCATATAATATTATGGTAACAATCCACTCTTTCTCTCTATGTAGACAACTAGTCCATGCCCAAGATGACTCCATACGAACCCAACAGAATTACATGAAGATTTGAGGTAGTGGTGAAGGGTCCCAAATCCACTACACACTCCTTAAATAAGGAGTCTACAAAGATTTTAGCTCTAGAAAAAATATCAATATCCTAACTAATACCCTACCTAACTGCCACCAGCCTACATCGTTGTACCAAATATGGTGCAATAATAGAATCAAAAGAACCATTATCAAATAGAATAGAGGTAGAAACACCACCAACGCTGCCTATCATCTCAATCAAACAACTTTGGTGCTCATATTAGTGGCTCTCAAACACTACATAGATCCGATGACTGTGCCCCACATCACCAACAATAAGCTATGAGATTTGTATCTTACCATTATTACTATGGTTTTATGGGCACTCTCTCCAAAAATTTATAGCAACACCACAACCATACCAACTGCCTAGTCCTATCCTATGAGTAGCATCTCCAGCCAATACTCTAGAGGTCGATGCTATAGATCCTGAAGATCCAGCTATGGACTGTTAAGGTCTCTACTAATGAGTTCCTACTGATTGAGCTCTTTATGCACCCTATGTCATAATGGGACCCCAAAGAGGAGGCCCCATAATACACCCCCTCTGTGCATCTAGTCTATCTTGAGGCCTATATGATGGGTGGGTTTTCTGTTGATACTGTTGCGGCCTAAAAGATGATTGTGTTGAACCCTACCCACCACGAGCAGGAGGAGATGACCCCCTCAAACTAATTTCCTGCATTATCTGGATGTAACTCCACACACTGTCTCTGGCCTATTCTATTTTCCCTCGAGTCTCCTCTTCTTTATAGGCCTTCTCAACAGCCTCAAATAATGTCTGTGGATAATGGATGCGCAGCACACCACCCAAATCTACATTCAGGCCTTAGATAAACTTGTGGATCCAAACCTGCTCATCCTACATGTAGTCGACATACTAGAGTAGATCCATAAATTGACTCTCATACTTAGCTACTGTAAAATATGCCTGTTGGAGTTCGTGAAACTCATTTATCCTCTGTTGTATGAACCTTCATGATAAGTACATGCTCCTCGACAAATCCTCAAAGAGCTCTAAGGTAACCATCTCTGTATCAACGTGGAGTTTCTTCTCCTCGGTCCTCCACCAGACACCTGCTCCATCCCTCAGAAGATGGATCACAACACAAGATTTTGTGTTGCTAGAACAAGGGAAGAGCTTGAAGCACCCGCTCAAGATCACCAATTAGGCCTCTTCCTGAAGTCCACCTGTGTCACCAGAATAATGAAATGGTTGTAGCTTCAGGATCCCCTAGATATGGTCTGCAGTTATAGTCTGGTGACCCTTAGGCCTCTCTACATGGTCACCTCTAACCCTAGGGATCTGAGACCTATCCATGAGTCTAGAAATCCAGTCTCCTTGTCCCCTCTGCAGTGACTCTGCTCTGCCTGACTCCATGTGGGAGTTATCTCCTCTATGTTCCTCTTTGTGTCGAGGATATGTATGAGCCTCAATAGATGGCTCCCTATTATGTCTAGCTAACCATCCTCCTACAAAACCTCTATGTAAAGTGGCATTAACATCTTGATGCGTCTCTAAAATATGAGGTAGGATAGCTGCTACAGTATGATCTGGAGGTGGCAAGTATAGGTCTATGTGAAAGGACCCCTCGTCTTATCCTCGCCTCTTGCATAGACCAAGGCAAGAGTTAGTTCATTATTCTAGGTTTTATTTAGTTTTTCATGGTTACTAAAATATGTAATTTTCAAACAAAGTTGTTTTCTAGATTTAAAAGTGTGCTAGGTTTAATACTGCACTAGGTTTAGTTTTCATGTCTCAAGTTTTCTAGTGTGCCCAGGTGTCCATGCTTCAAACCCACAGCTCTGATACCAAGTGTAACTTCCACTAACAAAAATGACCACTCGAGACCCAAGAACAATCTAGGTTTAGATAGAAAAATTATGGAATACTTTTTTTTGAAAAGCGTGACCAGCACTAGGCTTCAAGCAGCAATTGTCACAACAAAGATTCAAAGTCAATTATAATTTAATAAATGAAATTTTCTCGGTGTAACAAACATTAGATCCAAATTACAAAATTAATGAGTATAATTAATCCAAATATAGTTAAATTTCTCTTAGTTGTTAATTTAATAACTAATTAAATTAACAATATAGTTAAATATTCCTTAATTAATTTTAGAGGCTCAAAGGGGCCAAAGAAATTAAATGCCCAAATTTTTTAATTTTACTAGGTCAAAACAATAACCAAGGTTGTTTTTTACATGGTATAGAAAACATTCTATTATTCCATAATTTTACCCCTTTAAAAATTCAACCCATTCTTAGAGTTAAACATTTAAGTTAAAAAGGGGCAATTTCCCACTTACTCACTCTCAGACAAATCTTTCCACTTCAACCTGATCTTTCACAAATCTAATGCACTTAAGGCTTCCTAGAAACATTTCCAATAGATAGGAAATTTCTTCCCCATTCCAATGATATAAATAAGTCCTCATATTTCTCAAGTTATAGACTGGTGGGCCTTGGGAGGAAGTTTTTCCCAAATGCGAACCTGCGGGCCTGGGCAAGAAATTTTTCCCAATACAAAACTATGGGCCTAGGGATGAAAAGTTTCCAAAGTTGCTAGGGAAACGTGGCATGTTTTTAAGCCCACAATGGAAGGCAAGTCGTCGGAGGTAATTTGGATTTTAACTCTTTTTGTTTGAAAGGGAAAAAAGGTTTAAAAACATCCGTGCCTCCACCAATGCTTAGGGGTGCCACGTGTCTAGCCCAAAAGCTACAAGTGGGAAGAGGACCATCGGGGAAAACTTAGAAATGTCATCTTTTGTGTTAAAAAGTACAAAGGTTAAAAACAACCCATGCCTTCGCCGATGTCATGCAAAGCCTCGTGTCAGTCCAATAGTGACCTACAGCAAGGTAGGATGACAAGGAAACTTAGGAATTTTTGCCAATATTTTTCTGAAAATGATAAGGTCTTAAACAATTTGTTCCTCCACCAATGTCTAAGGATGTCACGTGGTAGAACCTCAATGGATGCTCGGTGGTGGGCCGTTGGGGAGACTTAGAAATTTTAGCCATTTTGTTTTCAAAAAGAAAGTCTGAAGGTGTGGGCCTGCGAACCTGTGGAAGTATAATTTTTTTTTGCTAAAGGTAAAAGTTAGGCTTGCAGATCCATGGGATAACTTGAGAATTTTTCCTTTTTACGAAAAATTCCCTAAGTGATTTTCGGGCCCGCGGATCCGATTTACAAAAATTTTCTTATTGAAAGTTAGTTTTTGTTTTGAACCAAATGATGTCAAAACTTGAGAAGGCCATAAATTTCAAATGGAAGCTCAGATTTGAGAAAATGTGGACTTTTTGGAAAGGGTTCAAACCCCTCTTTGCATAGGAAAAATCAAAATTAATTTTTGACAAACTTAAGCAAGTGAATTTTACAAAAATGTCTTTCTTTCCATTATAACGTGAATTCAAATTTTTCAACTAACAGAATTGATTCAATCCACCATTCTTTCTTCTTCAACATGCCAAACAAACATGGAGGATCACACTTGATAGAAATTTTATGGATTTGCAAGGATTAATTGATTAACGATTGAGATTACAAGATGAATTTCTGTTCTTTCCTATGAAACTGCATTATTATTCCACTTGCCCAATTACTGGAGTTCTAAATAAATTACTAGGGCAATGAAAATGTTTCATGATATGTTTCATTTTTAATTTCATTGTTGTAGGGTACTCTGTATGTTTTTTTTTGACATTTATTGTAGGCTTGAAAAAATCTAATAGAGATCCGCGTATTTTGAAATTGATATTTATCTATTTCATTTTCCATGCTTTAAACATTTAAGTTCATTCCATTATAAATTTACAATGTTCAACTTTCCTTCAATCAATATGTGAAAAGAGAAAATGTAGTTCTATTTTCAAAATGCGGCCTTCAAATAATACAAAGGAATGTAATAATTTTAACATAGGCATTTCCATCCTTCAAAAAAGAGTTCACAATATACATACAAGTAGTTTTAAACAAGAGTAACACGATTTGATGAAAGGTTAGTCAAAATTCAATCAAATGAAATAATTCCTTTTAAACTTATTTTCTGTTTTCCAAAATATGCCAAATAAATCTTTCTCATTCCTTTTTCACATACATATACAACTTTCATATCCAAAAAGAGAGAAGCTTTTCACTAAAAATATTATTACAAAGTCATCCACTTAGAGTGGGAAATTTTACAATAAGGGAACCCAAGGAGAACTTTTAGATTTGTCTTCATACATAGCTCCAAGAAATGGTAGCAAGAGAGATCCACTAGATCTCATTTGGTCACAACAAAGAAAATGGGGAGAGGCAACTCTCTCCACCCTACTAATAATTCTAATGAAGAGGAGAAGTCATCCTCCTCATTGGCCCCCCGAGCCCCAACCATAATACAATAGGAAATGTATTTAACTCAAGGAAACAAGACAAGATCCCACAACACAAAACAGATTTCACAATCATATCACAATCCAAAATAAAATGCAGTTACAGTCACAAGAAGCGAAGTAACAAAATATACAAGGCCTCATCACACAGATGCCAAAAGAGAAAGATATATATGGAAAAATTCTTATACCTCCCAATGGGGAATGTGTGACCACCTTAAAAACCCGCCAAAATATTCACCTCAAACCCCTACATGCTATTATGCCTCCCCTAAAAGTAAGAAATGCAAGCTATTTCATGTCTAAGGTGGAACACCCAACCCAAAATCCTTCCATGAATAACTCTTATGCCTATCCACAACTCTTATGCCTCCCCAAAAAATATCCTAATAGTCTTCTCCTACACCACACCTAGGCAATCTACCCAACCAACCAACAAACATACCAAATATTCAAAAATATTCACATAAGCACAATACAGAAAGAAAAAGTTTTTACAAGAGTCGAGATCCTACCTCTCCATGATAGATCTTGATCCAAAAGTTGAACCACAAGCTTCTTCAAATCCAAACAGTCCCAAAGCACTAGCACTTCCACAAACATTCAAAATCCTCGAACTCTCTCCAATTTCAAGAACACCAGACCAACATGAAGTAACCCCCAAAACAACAAAAGAATTCGAATAAATATAAAAGGCAGAGATGAGGATGAGGTGGCTCTATGTAGGATGCCTTATCACTCATCCTTAACTCCACCTCACAAGTCAACTTCAAACTCCAAAGCATAATTAATAAGGTATGTGAAAAAAATGACCTTTTACTTACACACACAATCCAAGTCCACACCCCAAGGACCAAAATTAATTTCATGAGAGAAAGTGTAATGAAAACATACAATTTGTCTTCTCAAAATACATATAAAGAGATAATTTTGACCATCCAACCCCTAGGTATGGTTGGTGTAATAATTAAAGAGGTGTGGGACAATTTTAACTTGTCCCACAAGCTTCCAAATTCAGCCCCTAAGGATAGATCCGAATTTCAAAAGGAAGGTGGAGTTTTTCACACCCAAAGTTACTTACACATCACTTATAACACATAAGCCAAGAGCAAAAAACTATAATAAATGCATTATCTTGACCCATTTAATTTATTTAACAACATGATTACTCACTAATGTAGACACAAATAAAATAAACAATAAAGGGAAATACATCACTAAAATCACATACCAAAATTAATCAAAGTATATAAAAGAAAAGAATACACCTAACCACTTGGTCACATCCAAAGGTTATCCCCCCCCCATGGGAACCCCTAACAATAATTCAAACACACACACATAACAAATACACGTTGCCATGGTGACCCTTATTGAATTCATCTAAAATTCCAATGTAGTTGGTCTCCAATCCCCTGATGTTTGTTGTGACATCTTTACCTCCAAAACAGAAATACCTTCTTTGACCTTGTGGCCACATCAAATCATCCAAATAAATATACAATATAACTCCAAAGTCATCTATATATATAATCAAAACATCATAAATCAAGTAATGACATCATTTACAATTCATCCTTAATCTAAGATCACAAGATTAATCAATTTTTCTAAGGTCTACTCAATATGACGAAAAAAAACATGTCCAAAACACA